>JAWQRM010000535.1:0-21699 GCA_033557675.1 Coptodactyla brooksi | reverse complement strand
TGTGCCTAAAAAATAAAATCGTTGCTTTCATGAGCAGAATGCACTGTGATGTCAGTGCTTATAATGCATTTGTGATATGGAGAGAAATAAATTCAGATTGGAATAGCGTTCTGTACAAGAGAAGACTATTTTTGGAAGGCATCAGGTATACTCAGTAAAAATAAAAGAGCACAATGTAATATGTGTCAATCAAAATGTGACAATAAAACAAGTATAATATGTAAGAATATCAGAATTTATTTGATATTCTCTCTTGTTTTTAGATTTAGTGTTTGTAATATTTTTTATTATAACACATTTGAGTTTTGTTGGTAATAGGATTGCTTTTCGTAGTTTTTTGCGTTTAAATACTGTAATAAAATCACAATATATTAATTTCAACCTGTTCTTGGCAATCCTCTTCTACCTGCATACTCGAAGGACTACAAGTGTATAGTAAAACAGGAGAACAGCAGGGTTAGCTCGACCAGAATTCGCTTGTTTCAGGTGGAACACATTGTAATTAATGACTTCGTTAGATCCAGTATTGAATATTTCTTTAATCTGTACTAGCATTTCTTATACTGGCTATAGCAGTTTTTGAAATAATAAATGAGCTTTGATAAGATCTCGTACATTTCTGCGGTAGGTCTCTGAATTTCAAATTACGGACGCGAACAATCTGGCACTGTCTGCTTGATGTCTTTCTCTCGGGGTTGGAGATATTTTATTTTATATAGATATTCATGGCCTCAAGTAGTATGGTCATATGCGACTAAATCGGGTGAACGCTGCGTTTCAGTATTATCAGTGCTATCCACGGCACCCAACGCAACATTGTTAAATTTCCATGTAAAGTCCACAGATTTCTGTTATCTTCAAAAAGTTATTTTTGGTGCAGTATGGCGTGTGTTTATCGCATCATTTTTGAAGATCTTGATTCTTAAATTCTTGTTCTTGTCATTCCACCATTATTACAATGTTGACTATATGAAATAACTCTGACAACAAAGGATGCATCTGTTTATATGAAGACGAAAAAACTGAATGCTCAATAAAAAAGTTAAAAGCAAAACTGATGGGTTTGATAATTGAATATAAAATGCGTAATAATTGGAGGATAACAATACTGTCAAACCCCTTTCTGTTAGATTTCGTGAGGTATAAAATCTTCCTTGGCTTCTCTCAAGAGATGCCTTTAAAACAAAAGCTACTAATTACTTTGAGGGACTACGCCATTCTTCAAGCTAAGCTACAGTTAATTTTGGTTGAATTGACAATAATCAAAATGAAAGTACAAAAATGAACAGCAGTAATACACAATGCACATTAGTAGAAGAAGATGCAGTAGTCCCAAATAAATGTTATCCAATACTGGCCCTATGCAAAGAACAAACATCCCGCTGTATATACAAATAAATATACATTAGCACACACACTCGCCTGCTATTCATCGGTTTCTGGGATGGAGGGAAATCTACATTCAGAGCTCCCACTGTAACGGAACACACCGCTACACCAACCGCAGAATCCGAGTCCAGGCATCCCATGGCGATAACATCCGACGATTTACCAGCCGCAGATGTTTTCTGCCTTGTCAGTTCGGCAACCGCACGATCTAAATCGTCCACCATCACCAGTGCACGTTACTGCTACATCGAAAAAGAAACCATAACTCATCTGCAGTCCACTAATTCCTAATACAAAACACATTCTTGGCACTTTTGAAGACCAAAAGTGCTCTTTTGCAACTTTTTATGCTACCGAGTAACATTACTATTGTTGTATGGTGCTAATTTCATTATAATTGGTCTTGATCTTGGCCTCTTCCTGGTGGGCCTACTAATTTTGTGACCACTACTTTGGGTCATCTCTCGCGTGATCTTCAGTGAGTCTTTGACTTCAGATCCTTTTTAACAATTCTAAAACAAGTGCCTTAAAAACAAAGGGCCAAATCTGCTTCTTTACTAATCACTAAATAGAGTGGAAAGCAAATCACGTACCTATCCTACAATCATTTTCAAAATCAAGTAAATTCGACCTTCAACACCTATCTAGAGGAAACATTTTCTGATAAGTTTTTAAAGTTATATCTCTTATGTCTGATACACCTCTTTTAACTCTACCTACAGAACATACAAAAACATAATTTTACTTATGAAATGATCTTCTAGAATAACCTTGTAATAAATATGACACACACTTAACACACATTAACAAATAAGCTTCTCAAGCTTTTATAAAACAAAATTTTGAATATCGTTTATAATTTTGGGACACCTTATTTAAAACATGATTTTACTGTTAAAACATGCACCTATTTCATAAGTAATCTCCATACTTTAGCATTGTTACAATCTCTGACTTTGTATCTTATTTGTAGAGCTTCTGAAAGTGATCTTAATTGACCGAAACCAACGAAGCAAAATATAAAATTTCTAAGCTTAAGCCAGAGGAGGACTATCGATATAACACATTATTAATATAATTATTTGCACTGGCCTGGCTCATAGTTATTCTAGGTCATAGTTATGACACAAGTACTACAATAGTTTCTTGCCCTATAAAAATGCGCTATAGAAACAATTTATTCGGTATGTAATTCAGTACCCACTTCTTAATGATGTTATTAAGCCCGCTGTTCTCCTTAGTTTTACTATACACTTAAAATCCTTTGGGTCATAGTGACCCGATTTCTGCAGGTACAGCAGAATAGTCAAGAATAGCTCGAAATTACTATATTGTGATTTTATTACAGTACATAAACGCAAATAACGGTGAAAAGCAATTTTATTACTAACAAAAGTAAAATGTATTATAATAAAAAATATTGCAAACACTAAATCTCAAAACAAGAGAGAATATTAAATAAATTATGATGTGCATCTATTCATTGCTTAATCTTTACACTGATGGCAATAATACACCACATGAACCGTACAGAACTATCTATTACACTTACGACATGTTACACTCGTTTTATTGTCACATTTTGATGGACACATATTACATAGTGCTCTTTTATTTTTACTGATTGCACCAGATGTAGATGGCACTGCTTCTTCGCCACGTTGATCTTGAATTTTCTTTATTACGGAAGTAGCTTGTTAAGTATGAGGTTTGTGTTCTCTAGACATCGTATAAGTATTTCTTCTGTATTTATTTCTCTCCATAACACAAATCCAAAGGCCATCGATTGGTTTCTCTTTTGCAAGTATATGCTGTAATATTTTGATGTAACGTATCAACTGTCCCTTTCGTATAGTTATAATCTATTATTATAATCTAGTATCATTTGTGGCTGTTTGTCGTCCCTGCTGCTCACTTCCTTATCACAGTGCATTCTGCTCATGAGAATAATGTTTCTACTTTTTTAGGCACATATGACACAATTGTGGAATCCTTGGTAAAATAAAAAGTAGAACTATGTAGTTCTTTACTTATTGCAATCACGAGGATTTCGGGTTTATTTTTCTAACCGTTCATAGCATTACAAGTTTTCTTTGGAGGGGCATTTCACCTAAATTTTTGGACGTTTTCTCGTGTAAACTTGAGCTTTTATGGCGTAGGAACTACCACCATCACAAAGAGTTCATATTTTGATGCCATATTTTGCTGGCTTGCTGGGAATATAATGTTTGAAAGGAGAGCGTCCTTTGAAGCCAACAAGGTGTTCGACTTACCTTGTACAATTTACAGATATTTTCTATCCACTTTTCTAAAAACTCTTTTATAAGGGCTAATTTGTTACTTGCTCTCCTTTGTTGATGATGGACCTTATGGTCAAGACGTAATACGCGTGATATTCGATAGAGACACTTTCAACTATATTGTTGCACGAAAAATAGGTCAACCGGTTTCTGCATCACACAAACTTTTTGTTGATTCGCCGTGTGATTCATAATTTCCTGCCAACAACAATAATCCTATATACGCTTGTATTGTAATATTATCCAGATATTCCCAATCGCATCCGTACACTCTCTGACCTTCAATATTGCTCATTTTCAACACAATATTTTAAAGTGTAGGATTAACGACAACTTGAAAGGCAGGTAGAATATCCTGCACCCTGGATAGGACATACCTAGTTGGACCAGGAGTAATTTTTGTTATATTTTGACTAGATGCTTGTCCACTTTGGGGGAAAGGTTCTAACATCCAAGATATAACTTCGTCTTTTGACTGTACTAACTGCACAGGAACCATAGTATCGTCGGATGCATTTGCATCTATTTCTGCTATTCCTTCATCAGATAGAAATCGCCCCGCCATTATTTATGATGATGCTCATTCAACACTGAATTTAGAGAAAGTGGAGTGCGGTGTCTGCGTCCCCTATTTATATGATATATTAGTATGCACACACAGACATGCCCAGGCATGCACAGACTTGCATATTCGATTAGTAAGAATGCATAACCTTGTTGATTGCTATATATAATTAGTGGTATCCATCTTGAAAGTTATAATTAATTAGAGTACATTAAAATATAATAAAACCCTCTTTTTCTTGCTTTTTAAGTTTTTTAACAAACGTTTCGCACTATTCAAAGTGCATCATCAGTGCAACTTACAAAGGATAATTAACAAAAGGTATATTAAAAATAAATTACTTACAGCCTAAGTAGCAAATAAATATGCTACAATTTTGACAGGAAACATAAAACTTGACTACATTGATATACGTATGCAGACATGCTTTATAAAAACTAGTTTCTAAGGAATACAGGTTCTAAATCTCGTCAATATATAAACAATATATAAAATATAAAAAATATATAAAAAAAATGTTGTACGTAAAAAATAAAAAAATAAAAATTATAGAAAGGTCAGAATAGGTTTTTCTAAAAAATCTATTTGTTCGTTTAGAATTTTTATTTCCGAGTTTTTTTAAATTTGATTAATTTGAAACTTTTCCAACATGTCCATGCGTTTTCCTTTATGACAGGGGTGTAAGATTTTTACATGTTACACATTTTGTATTTGGGAAGGAAACCTACAAGAATTAAACCTATTTTATAATTTCATTAATAATATAATAAAATTTACAAAAAAAAATTGAAACTAATCATACTCTAAACTCCTCGGAGTTAGAATTAAGCAAAGTTAATAATAAATTCCAATTTGAATTGCAATTTGACATATAGCGTAAACCTACTTCTATTCCTCTGGTTATTCCATACAATTATGAACCCTTAGAGCGCAAACTTTCTGCCTGTCGTTTTTTCTTTGAACGAGCCTATGGATATCCCCTTAACAATGAAAATAGAATTGGTTGGTTTACATTTATAAATTAGCTAACCAATTTGGCTTCCCATAAAATATATATAAATAAACTAGAACATAACACAAAAAATAAGTATGACCTAATGTATATACAAATCCCCCATTAAACCTTATAAATCCAACTTACAAATCCTTACCATATAATGACACCAACTTAAAGCTCAAGAAAACTCGGAAGAAATAAAATGTAAAGCCAACTGAATTTATTCAGCTAAATGTTCTAACTGTCCAGGTAGTTACATTGGACAGACGGGAAGGAAATTAAAAACAAAATGCATGGACCTGTTGGAACAGTTTCAAATTCTTCAAAATTTAAAAAACCAGAAATGAAAATTTTTAACGAACAAATAGAATTTTTAGAAAAACATATTTTTACCTTTCTATAATTTTTATTCTTTAATTTTCTTTTTCTAACCTAAAAAAATTTTATATATTTTTTATATGTTGACGTATAGAGAAACTTATGTCTAGTAATTTATTAATAACATTTTTAAATATTTCATATACGACGTAGAACCTGTATTCCTTAGAAACTATTTTTTATAAAGCACGCACTGCGTACGTGTATCAATGCAGTTCAGTTTTATGTCTCCTGTCGAAATTTTAGCATGTTTATTTGTTACTTAGGCTGCAAGCAATTTATATTCATATAAATTTTAAATTTAAATTTATATGTATATTCCTTTTGTTGATTATCCTTTGCAGGTTGCACTGATGATGCACTTTGAATAGTGCGAAACGTTTGTTAATAAACTTAAAAAACAAGAAAAAGAGGTTTTTATTATATTTTAATATATTCTGATTGCTATATAGTTATAATACACTTATAGTATTCATATAAATAAGGTCAAAAATAAAATTACATAAAGTCAATAAATCTAAATAGTTTTGGGTTGTAATGACCCCAGGGTTATACACGTACTAACCTTGTTTAAGAAAAATATTAATAAATTCTTATAAAAACTATTTGGCAATATTATACTTTACGCACTAACAAACAAAGTCACAAAATTTTGAAAACAAATAATGAAAGATGACAATGTTATAGAACCTGAAAATCCGTTTCGGGTCATATTGATCCGAAGAGTACAGCAGGTTTAAAATATAAAGCTGCTTAAAATACCTGGGTAAAGTAACTTATTAAAAGCCCTTTGAAGTGTCAAAATTGATAGTTCTCACAAAGCCAAATAGGAAGAGTTACCTTTAAATTTTACGTTAAAAATCATTAAGCTCATTACCATTTGATCAGTCTCGTCTACGTCCACCCCATATATTAATTAACTCGGTACCTGTAAGCTTATTAGTGTCCAATAATAATAACTTGTCATACTTTACTGACAACAGCGCACTTCTATTACGATTACTAAAGTAAGTTCTAACGTCACGCTTTAAATTTTTAAAACATTGACTACTTTTGTTACAGGTAAGTTCCCGCACATTTTGCCTTCTTACATACAAAAAGGTAAGTTGCAAAATCTTCACATCCAACTTGAATGACAGCTCCTTCATTGTATCTTTACGTATCGTTTAAATTCGTACGGAGTATAAGTTTACTCCTAGAAAATTAAGTATGAAATAAAAGTTTTTTTTCTAGGTAGTGTACATTGCATGACATATCTATGCTATATCAAAACTAATGCAATATAAAAATATCAGAGGCATTCACATATTTATAGCAGCATATCCCCCATTTATTTTGTACTATTCAATTGTTAAACAGAAATTAAATGTGTACGCTCATGATAGGCATACAGTATTTCATTTACATTTTATTGACAAATTTGTTATGGTTCAAAACAATTTTAAATACGTATATTTAACTGGTGAACTGCGTTTGACGACCGTACACGTCAAACCAAAATTCTATTTCGGTGCGTTTGGCGTGTATACTCGTCAAGTGTGAAAAAAGAAATACTGTAAAGACTCGAAATTTTAGTAACAAGTGGTAAAAATGCCATTTAGTAGAATGTTTACTTTATGTTTCCCGTAAAAATTAGTTTTATTATTTTGCAAATTTGTACATTTTCAGGACAATAGAAATGTGATCTTGGGAAGCAAAATTTCTAAAATTAGTTACTATAAATGCAAAATTACGAATCCAAACAAACAACTCTAGCTTTAATTAATACTTAACTGTATATTATTAATATAAACAAGAAAATAAAGAACTCCATACCTTACAATGTCATATACCCTTACTAAAAGGGAACGGTGTATTACAGAAGTTGCGAAGGTCGCGGTAAATGAGGCTGATGGTATGGTGTTGTTCGCACGAACAGTGATTCTTTTGATCTCACGCCTTTGAGTTGGTGGGATTACGTCCAGCCTGTCGTGTTTATTGCACGGCAGGAGGATTGGTGCTTTTCGAGTATCGTATTATGCGATTGGATGGAAAATTGCTTGCGGCACAACGCGGCAGTATGTGCGCATTTTGTAATTTGCAATATAAAATTCAATTATTAAATTATTTGGCGTGCAAACACAGTACTGAATGGAAGCGAATAAATTAATGCATTGAAATTTTGCAGAAAATGGAAAAACGATTAATTTTGAAATTTGGACAGTTGTTTTTATTGGTGTTGAAGCGATATGGTGTTGAGGAATATGAAACGATTCATGGAAGTTGCCTACTTAAAATACAAAAGTACCATGATACACAGATTAAATGCTTACCAACAACATTAGCAATTATCAATTTTAAAAATTTGCACAGTCAGTTTTTACAATTCGATTTGTGGCAATTAGTATTTTTCAATTTATTTCGGTTGAGCATAGTGTTTAAAAATTAGTTAAATTATTAATTATGTCAATTGATGTAAACATACAATGATATATACCGAGTGTCCAATTTATAGCAGTAATTGAAAATTACTCAAAAACGGTAAGATATATGGAAAAAAGTTTCAGATAAGAGTTGTTTAGACAAAAGGGGGACATGTCATGGAGATAGTTACTTTTAGCCAAAACATTATTTCAAGGTCATTTAAAGGGTAAGTTTTTTTTAATGTCAACCCTATATTTTTTTATATATCCTTGTAGACCTTCAAAAAATTACATCTGTAAAAAATATTTCCTTAAAGAAAAATTTAAAAAAATATATGAAAATTAATTGTTTACTCTGCCCAATACCTCCCTATTGATCAAGTGAGACGCATTTTAAATTGATATAAACAAAATTGTCAATGTCACATGCCAAAACAAAATCAGTCTAATTGTTTTGTATGAAAATATTCAAAAATTATTATTTTCATTTCAAAACTCAATAATTGCTATGGATCGCTGCACATTGGATAAAAAATTAGAAATGGTTTTTGATTTATGGAGGGGCTGGAAGAAATGTTAGTTGAATAGTAGAGCTTCATGCTGAAAAACGTCCGACTTACAACCGTGTAATCGAAAATTTCAAAGAAACCAAGACGTTGGAGACAAAGAAAAACGCAATCGCCCTCGAAGTGCCACAGATAAAGGCAACCAAATAGCAGTTCTTGCTGCTGTTACCTTCGATCTCCATGTAAGTAATCGTCAAATTGCTGCTGTCTTGCCTAATTACACTTTTTGTAATTAGGCAAGACAGCAGTTAAATCAAAATGCAACATGTTTTCTCCAATATTTTATTTTCGGGCGAATCCACATTCACAAACCATGGTGCAGTGGATCACCATAATCTGCATTATTGGAGTACTGTAAATCCACACTGGCTCAGAGAAGTTGAGAATCAATGACCATGGTCAGTGAACGTGTGATATGGTATTATTGGGGAGTACTTAATTGGACCTTTCTTCATCGAAGGAAACTTGAATGGAGAGATTTACTGCAAGTTTTTGCGCAATGACCTTACGGAATTGTTGGAAAACGTTCCACTTGATATCAGAAGGGTGATGTGGTATCAGCATGACCGCTGTCCAGCCCATTTTTCTAGAATGTCTCGTGAGGTTCTAAATGAAATGTATC
This sequence comes from Coptodactyla brooksi, assembly GCA_033557675.1. Taxonomy (NCBI): domain Eukaryota; kingdom Metazoa; phylum Arthropoda; class Insecta; order Coleoptera; family Scarabaeidae; genus Coptodactyla; species Coptodactyla brooksi. Next base: position 12,480 of record JAWQRM010000535.1, on the reverse strand, counting down.
CAGATCGATGGATTGGACGTGGCGGTCCAGTGAATTGGCCTGCTAGATCACCTGAACTAACCTCACCAGATCTTTTCCTGTTGGGTTTTTTAAAGGACAAAGTTTATGCAGCCATATCAACAACTGCTGACGACATGAAAAGAAGGATTGAAAATGCGTGTCAATTGATAAACGGGGAGATGTTGCGCCGAGTAAATAATTCCTTTCAACTGAGAATTGAGACGTATTTGGAACAGGAAGGACATCCTTTTGAACATTTGTTTCCATAAGTTTCACAAACCAGAATTTTAAACATTCAACAAAATTAATTTTCCTATTTTAACAATTTTCCTTTAATGAAACGTTTCTTTACAGGGGTATTCTTTTGATTAGATAGAGGAATGATAGTACATTGCAGAACTTTAACAAAATGTGCATTGTAGAACTTTAACTCTGTAGCAAAATGTCTAATAAAGAAACCGTTCAGATGAAAAATGTTTATTTTTCGAAGGTCTACAAGGATCTGTAAAAAAATATAGGGTTACAATTTGAAAAAAAAGTTGCCCTTGAAATAAAGTAAATAGTAAATATCTTCCTGACATGTCCTCCGTTTTACTGAACAAGTTTTATCTGAAACTTTTTTCCATACATCTTACCGTTTTTGAGCAATCTTCAATTACTGCTTTGAATAGGACACAATATAATTCCTGTATAAATATATATCTCTCAGGGGGTTCTAGACCTTCCTCTTTGTTGCCGCTTCTGGATTCTGGCTTTCCATATTTGCTTAACTATTCTTTCATCGTTCATTCGTTGTAGATGTCCTCACCAACTCGGTTGTCTTATTTCAATGAATTCCAGTGTTGGTTTGACTGAGAAAGTTCTTCTCTTATTTGAGTGCTCGTTATCTTATCTCTGGTTGTCACCCCCTTTGACCCTTCTTAAGAACCTCATTTCAGCCGCTTGTATTCTACTTTTTTCTTTTTGGTTCAATATTCAAGTTTCACATCCAAATGCCAAAATAGGTCTATAGATTGCTACAAATACCCCGATTTTCTGAGGAATTTTTTGATATCTCTCTTTCGTTTATGAATAACTGTCCCATCACGTGAAATGCTTTCATTAAATTTTCTAGTCTGTTATTTATTTCCATGTCTGGACTTACATTTACACCTAGGCACTTGAAGGTTGCTACCTGTAGAATATCTTTGTTGTCTACTGCAATTTTTATTCTGTATTGTTCATCGCCTAGAACCATTACTGTTGTTTTATCTTTATTTAATGTCATTCCATATTCTTTCAGTATTTAATTACACATTCCCAGGTTTCTCTTTAGATTTTCTCCACAGTCGGTGATTAGTATGATGTCATCTGCAACTGTTCCTTCGGAGAGCTACACTTTGTAAATTTCTGTATCCAACATGTAACTTTTTAGTTACATGTTAAGGTTAATGTTAAAAGTATGCTACACACAATAGGGGGCTTAGACCGCCTCCTTGCATTAACCCCTTGAATGGTTTACTCTTTCCAAAGTTTATTTCTGTGTATTTTGTTAAAAGACTTCTTCACATCAATAAAACCTATGTACACTTTCTTCCCTTCTGTACACATTTCTTCTCTATAATCTGATTTGGGCCCCCATTAATGTATCTTCTATTTCTGTTCTGACTCTATTATCAATTATTTTTGCGTATATATTCATTGCTAGTTAATGTTATACCTCGGTAGTTGCTACATTCATATTCTATTCATATCTCCTTTCTTGTAGATTCTTTCTTTCTTCTTCCCATGCTTTAATTAATATTTGCAATAATATTTCCATGGTTTCTTCATTGTTTATCTCCGTGTACTGATCATTGTGTTTTGTCCATAGCAGATCGTGAAATATTTCTTCCTTCCACCTATAATTTTGCTGTCTTCTATTAACAATTCTCCATCTGTGTTTTTGATTCCTTTCTTGCATTGGGTTTGCTCCTTTCTCATCGTTTTTAGTGTTCTATAGAATAACTTTTGACTTCCCTTACTGCCTCTTTCGATTCTATTTCAGATTCTATTCATTGCCTATTCCTGTTCTTCAAAATTGAAGATAATTCAAAATTTTTGGAACACAAATTTTGATCTGTTATTTTGACCTTTAATTAACATAATTTTCAATTTTGTCTGAATGCGAATTTGTGTAAAGTTGGAAGAAGAAATTATAGTTGCATTTTATCAAAATAATACAAATCCCGTATACATATTCATTATACCATAGTATCGTTAAATTTCAGGGTTTTCAAGTCATTATACCGTGGTCCTTGCATCTTTAGTGCAGATCGATTATCGGCGGACGACTGATTCTACCTTGTTACCGAACGCGTTACATACCTTGTCGATATCCTTAATTGGATTTTGATTGCCCTCATTAGTCATTAGAACTGACCTATCCCATGCAGAGGTAGACTCTAGGTCAGTGACCATCGTTTTGCTCTATTTGTTTTTGCTCTCTCCGTTAATGTTTTATATAGATCAGCTCTAACGACTAATGGGGTATTTAAAACCTAATTAAGGACGCATAGTATAGCTATGTAATACTTTCTAAACGTTTGTACTTAAGCAGCAACGAACGAAGTTTGCAAAAGTGTTCAAAAATTGGAATTAGTATCATGAAATCTAAGAGCAGTATCATAGAAATTATGAACATTAGAGTCATTGAAATGGTTTTTCAAAATGTTTCTAGATTTAAGTGCTGGTTTGATTGACTAAAATCAATACACAATTACTAAATTTGTACTGATGATGCTAACTTGGTTAACAAAACGTGCGTCGAGCAATTACTTTTTGGTTTTGATGTAAAGGTGAAATTATTTAACTTTGTTACTAAGCCAAAGTTTCCAAAGCCACAACTTTAATAGGGAATTTATTATTTTTTTTTTGTTAGCAAACTCGATCTTCTTCATGCAGTCATAACTTCTTCACTATTTGGTATCTTTTGACACCAGCGCATATCAACCAAGAAATTAGACATTATCTGAATACATATTCCATTTCCCAGGAATTTGACAAGGATATCTAAGAATTCGTGTTTCTAAATAACAGTCAATGATATAAACCAATGTCAGATGACAGGATAGAATGCATTTGGAATCTCCTTCGTGTGGTAGACGAAAACATGTTACCCATATTAATGATTTCCTTTAGTAGACAGTACAGTTAGGTATTTACCAGAATGGTAAAAGAACAATGTCTCTGATATTTATTGTTTTTTATTTATCTATCGTAAAACGTAACATTGTTGTACATTTCCTGTGATTTAGTATAACAGCAATTCCCAATACTTGCTTGATTTTTGCATATTTGGAATCAAAATTGAAATATTTTAACTTTTAACACTTGACATCTCATCAGGTTGTGTGAGCTAACCAGATTTAAACACTCTCAAACTTAACAAACATCCCCTATTTGATTTATTAAAATACAAGTATTTTTGAATATTTTGAGATATATTTTCACTGTTTAGCTAATCAAATTATTGGTGATTAAATGAGTATAAACCTCAATAAATAGAAAGGGGCCTACAGAGACAGCAGATAATTCTGTTCTTTAGCATAATCGCTTTCGTGAATTGCTATAAATCTAAATATCAGTTGAGAATCTGACAAATATTGACCGTAACTGTTGATATATTGCCAATAATTGTCTCGTCTAGGAAACTATCACTCCCAAGGGCCAATAATTTCCACACCATAGTCCATTTCGTGTATTACATTAGAAATCATGCGATTATTGAAGCGAAAATTTCAATTGTTCAGTAGCTAAAAAGGTTAAAGACTGATTAAAAAGTTAAAAACTTCAATATTATTACTACAGACTTATAATTATATATAGATTAACAATTAATTGAGTTTCCGACGGTATATATCACAATATAAACAGACTAAAACCAAAATTATTAAGTATAGGGCTGCTTGAATACAATATCTGTAGTAGAGTAGTCTACACCTTTCTCATTTAATTTGTCACTTCCCAGAGCAGCATCCGAATCAGCCATGATAATCACAATATCAGTCTTGCTATGTCCGAAATTAGATAGTTTATAGCCTATATTTTCATTGACTGAATTGACTTATATATACTACTCAGTAGCGAAATATATTATATATCTTTAGAAATAGCTTATGAATGAACAGATTAATGCAGTTTATGAATGGCAGATCGTTTTACAAATAAATCTGGGCATAGCAGCATAGACAAATATACAATCTGCTTTTCGCTTTCTTGCTTTTTAATATTTTTAATATTTAATAACCATTTTTGAACCAGTGGTAGAATTACCTAAAAATATTCCTCATAATATTACAAATACTTTAATGACGAAGAATCCTCCAACACATGTCAGGTGTAAATATCAGATAGAATTTATTGTTAAGTTAACAACAAGATTTATGATATATACAAAATAGGAGGACATTTCTAACAGTTCAAAATTAAGCATAATAAACACATAACATTATAAAAGAAGAATATTGCAGAATATGTAGCCAATGTATATAAAATGTTTATTATTCCTGGCAGTTTAATAAAGACTCAGTTTAACATTAATAAATTATGAGCATACCTAAGAGATGAAGATAAGGATTTACCGCTCCTTTTGTCAAAGTTTCACTATAAAGTTGTGGATTTAGAACCTTTGGCTTCGTAACAAACTTATACAATTGTCATCACTGCACCAAAACTGGAAAATATCTATTGAACACATGTCTCGCTAACCAAGTAAACATCATCAGGGGCGATGAATGACATCTTTCAAAGATTTGATATGTATATGTATATATATTCAGAGAGGTTATATATACAATACAAAGATGTGACAATTGCATAAGCTTGTGGCGAAGCTGAAGATGCCAAATCCAGAACTTGCTACGTATATACTATTGAGCAAATTACAGGATGCCCTTGTAAACTCCCTACAATACATTACCACTGGTTTTCGAACTCAAAATAAAACGATTTGATTTAATTCACATAAGTTCCAAGTTTCTTCATTTGGCCGGCAGGGGACTTCAGCTTTAAAAATGAAATAATATTTTTAAATAATGGTTAAATGACTTGACAAATTTAAATGAAATTCTGGGTGAATATTCCACTAAATGTAGTCGAAATATGTTAACACTCGAGCTTAATTACTTAAAACTTTTTAACAAACCCACCGAGAAACAAGAGGATGATTTGTTAAAACTTTTAACAAACCCACCGTTTATTAAAAATATAAACCGAGTTCATTTGATATTCTTTTGCTACAAAAGGCTACCTTTTCTGTACAGTAAACTTTGATAGTTTGCATGGTTGCAAAGAAAAAAAACTAAACAGGAAGCACTGCATTCGTTTGTGAATTACTATTTTTTGAAACTAGTCTGCTGATTTTTTCAAAGTAGTTGATGCAACAGTAAATTATTTAATTATCTGAAACATTGGTCATTAAGCCGTAATACTCTCCTTTAACAAAAATTGACAAGATACAAACATTTGCTCAACTGAGAGAAATTTTCGCTCAGTGTTCTCCTGGAAGAACACCCAGGATGCAATATTAACCATCAAAATGTAGGAGTATATTATGTTAGAAGAAATAATGTACTTCTTGGCGAGTTAAACAATTATCATTGTTATATGTTAACTTTTGACGTTTAAAAAATTCAGCAACTTAAATTTCTAAAATAGCAGGTCGCAACCTCGTTGAGTGTATTATTTTATTTTTTCAGTTTATTACAGTTTAATAAAGAGTAGACTTGAAAACAAAAAAAAAATCGTGTAACAACATTTGGGTTTTCTTAGGTCAATTTTGCATGTAGAATAAACTCCTATAATTTGGCCCGTTACTTTCGTATCATCCAGTATATAAATACCGGATATATGAATATATGATTTTTATACTCCGATGTTATGCGAATGTTATTTTTCCCTTTACACATTTTAAAATAGGTAGGTGGGAGCAACACAAAAGTACACAGTCCACTGCAGTAGCGTTGGTTTTCATAGTATTACAGCACAGCGTACCGTAACCATTTCTGGAAATAACAACGGTTGACAATCTGTGGCTTCATCAATGCATGGAAAACAGTAATGCATGCAACGTTGAATCCTGGGATACACATGGTTGGATGGCTGCATAATAAATATAGAGATATACGTATTAACGGTAGCTATGTAATCTAGTCATGAATAATATCAACTAAAAGGCACATTTTCTCAGTTGGACAACTTGATGCATATCGGATTATATAACAATCCGTCGAGCTTTCAAAGTTTCTATATTGTATAAGAATTATATTTAGTTGAATCTAATACAATAAAAAATTACAATAGAAAATAATGCTAATTCATAGCGTTTTTTTTAATTGACTATAATTGCAGATAAAGGGTAGAAAGCAAAGTTCAGCTGAAGAAAGACATATTATTGCGGAATTATTAATAGTGCACCCCAAGTTGACTGTTTTTATATCTTCGTCGGAAAAATAACATCTATATTTTTTTGTTAATATGTATAAAGTGATCGAGAAATGTTGAAGTTTCCCAATATAGAACATGGGGATTTTGGTGAATACATAAAAATGGTAAATTACAGCTGTCCATCTTGAATTTATATCAACACGGCACCGAAGTTAAAAAAAAAATACAAAACAAGCAGGAAACCCAACTTTCGGGCGAAATTTTTCTTAGAATTGTTCACAGAATTATTGGAGAAAGGGGAAAAATAAATTGGCAGCCCTCCCGAATACGAGCCTTTGTACGGTGCACAATCTAGGTACGTGCCCAATACGTTGAAAAAAAGCGAACACGTCCGCTTGTGTTACGCAATTTGTACTCTAATGGTATCGGTTATATGATTTGATGTACTACATGAAGTTGCTGCTAATATCACTCTTTAGTTGATCTCGCTTATTCTTTGATCCACAATTGGCAAAATATAAAATTGAAGGGTTTCTCAACAAGAGAATGTACCACTGTAATGTGTGCTGAGAAGGTTTTTCAGAAACTCTACAAACTTCGTGCGATTTGGTGTGCAATCACAATCTCTACGAATAGCTAATCCATAATATATTGAAAGTTCATTCGTAAGCTTTTCAATTATCCCTTTCCTCCAAGGTATATTTTTAAAACCGTCGTTATTATTATTTGAATATACAGTTATAATACTAGAATTGGCGGAGGTGCCGGAAACACCCGTACCTCCACCAAAATCCAAACACAAACACTAGACCTTCTTCCTTGGAGAATGTCAACCTTTGGATTACACAGAATACACCAGGCTCCGGCCAGCTACAAGTGGAGATGGGATAGATCCAATAAACGACAAGAAAACAAGAAAAAGATAAATAATATATCTTACTACTTGAATGCCTCTAGTAATAAGTTCAAGTTACGTTCCAAATTAGTAATTAGGCCAGTTATGGTGCCTTCTATTAAGTGAAAACAAAGTAATAAATATTGCTAATATTGTTCATATAGTACATTTTGCACGTAGAAAATCTCCTTCCTCTGGTGGCAAAAAGAAAGCAGCACACCCACACGCTCAAGATGATGGTGGCAGAAAAAAACCTACGGTTGAAACACAAAAAACGACCAATTACCAAGAAAATACACACAACTTCTCCAAGCAAGCTAAGTTGCCTCAAACCTCACCTTAAGCTCGAAATCGGTGTAACGAAGAAGAAGATTTCTTCAGATTAATCAGTCGTATGGACGTCGCAAAAATTCCAAACCAAAATCAACAGCGAAACCGCCGAAAACTCGTGGTACGTACAACTGATAATCAGCCATGTGGGTTATCGACCAACCTTTTTCTAGGCTCGAAAAATTCAGAATGTACAATCCCACTCCGAAGAAAAATTCAACAATACTACTGCCACCCGTTCACTTAAGCATCCACTGTTGAAAACAGGACCTCCGAGGAAAGAAAAACTCCTTATATAGAAGAACAGGATATAGATGTTGCCAACCCTAAACAGTACTGGTAAACTACTAGAGGGTATTAGAGAATAATGGCATTAAAGCGATACACGAGTAATTGAACGAAACGTATAGTTAAAGATGACAGAAAAACGGTCATAACATGATAACGATTACGCGACGACTGATTACTAATGAATAGTTCGTTTTATAGTAAACAAGAGCGGGACGCGACGTCCCTTCGGCGCGATTTAAGGGCGCCGGGCAGCTTTGCGGAACGAACATCGCATCTGGCGTCGTATTAAACAAAATAAACACTAACAAAAGCAAACAATTCCCAAAAGACAATACAACTCCAAAACACGGTACGACTGCAGAACATCTGACAAAAAGGTACAAAGACCACTTTCAAACAAGAAGAATTACCGCCCAATTAAAAATAAGAAACAAACGAAGATAAGCTACCGACAAAGACAACGCCACCTACTAGGCCGTAGCGGAAACTCGAATAGCGGCATCCGCCTTACCGGCATCGAATTAGTACGAACAATTGACAGAAGGACGCTATTCAAATAAATGACAGAAACGAATCGTTACAAACCCTAATGTTAAGCTAAATTTAAAACGAAACCTCCTATTGTCGTACTTGATTTTTTGATTATTAATCTAAACGTATGTAGTCAATATTGAAATAAAAATATGAACATATTGGAAAGATAATGTATTTAATTTAAAATTTAGATCTAGACCCCTTGTTGAGCCATCCCTTATTTATGATTCATACTAAAAAGTATACCACGGAGTATCAGGGAAGGTTTAGGGTGACATGATAGAAAGCCGTTTGAGATAAAATTCATTAAATGTGTATCCTCGGGGACTGGTCCTTCCGTTGCCTTAGAGGCCTTCTTTTATTTCTCTTTTTGCTTGCTGTTGACTAAATGGTAAGGGTCAAATCTTAGATATTATTTCCAGCGAACGCAGTTGCTTGCTTTGCATTCTTATTTCTAAGGAAGTATATACTATGAATTATACTTACTACAATTTAATATGTAATAAAATTCAATCTACAATGTGTTTCTATATTGATTCTTCACAAATAATAAATTGTCTGGCGGCAAGATGAATGTGAATCTAATCGATATACGTAAGGACTCACTAAATTGTTTTATTTATTGTGTAATTAATTAAACTAGGTAGGCTAGGTTAATTTACATTTATCATCGAAGTATAAAACGTGGCAATTATGGAATTTCCGGCAGATACCCTGCAGCTTTTAGCTCCGGTGAATTTATCACGTGCGACCAACAGTTGCCAACCGTAGCGTCGAGTTTCTAATCTTCCACGCAACCTCCATTACGCAACGCGTATTTCATTAGAGCTGGAATTATTCACCGAGACCGCACTCCTACTACCATTTGTTTCACTTACCATCTAACCGCCTCGCTCTTAAGGTATCTCCGTGCGTGACTAAGAAGGCGGTTCTTGAATTATAAATTTTAATTCAGACATTTTTACTCCTATTCGTTCCTTCAATCTTTTATGCAATTAGGGAAAAGGGGAAGTTATAAATGGTACATTATTTCGTTCTGCAAATAAAACGTTCCTTTCAATCGCAACGTCAAAATTTGGTCAACAAACTTCATGATTAAAGATTAATGGATACTTAATGTTATTTTCAACTTAAAATCTTTGCAACGCATCTTACAATAAAGGAAGGAGCCTTTCTTTATTTTAAAATGTATGATATTATCAAGGCTCCTTTGCTATTTCAAAAGCTGCTCTAATCGGTATATAGAAATATTCTCGGAATATTTTTAGATTTTCGTGAATATTTACACTGATTTTGAATATGATCCTTGTAACTTGGAAATTTTCATCTTTATTGCCAGGTGTGTTAAAATTTTTGTGGAAATAATATTTTGACTCAAGATTTCAGCAAAAGAAAAGTTTGTGCACGTTTTGTTCCATTGTAAAGACCGCATTAAAACTGCTGAAAATGATACAGATTTTTTCATTCGATCATAACTGGTGACGAAACATGGTGCTTTAAATATGATCCAGAAAGTAAGTGTCAATCTGAAGAATGGAAGTCTAAAGGCAAACCAAAACCAGAAATATGCATTTTCAGAAGTCAAGAATCAAGACAATGTTGATTAATTTTTACGATTCATAAGGGATTGTCCACAAGGAATTTGTTCCACAGGTAAAATTTTCAAATGTTTCAATGTTTCAAACTGTCAAGAATTGTGCGCGGTAGGCCTAAATATCCAACAGGAAAACAGCTGTTTTTATTGCATAATAATGCGCCACTGCATAAAACGTTAAAAGTTCCTGAATTTTTAATAAAAAAAATCTGTCTCATTGACCACCCACCATATTCACTATGCAACTGAAAATTACGATGAAAGAATCGTTTTATGATGATATTTTAGCCATTTAAGCAGCTATGACGCAAGTACTAAAGGCCATTCGTAAGGATGACATACAAAAATCAAAAGTGTATTGAGGTAAATGGAACCTATTTTCAATAAAAATTAACTTTTCAACATAATTCAATGTGTGTTTTTTTTGTATACCTAAAAATTCTCGTTATTTAATTGTGATACTGTGTATGCTTCACTGTAATGCTGTGTGCAATTAACCCTAGTAATTATAGCCCGTTGTTATATGACTTTGGAACCATAAAATAATAACGTGTCGCTACGTAATGTTTTTATGACCTTACTAAACTAAGCACTATAAAGATAACGAAATATTCAAAATTTGGATAACCCATTTGGTTGTTATCTTTGAACTGGTAAAATTTTCACGACCCATAAAATACATGTGCTTATAATATGGCCACCTCGACTTATGCAATCATGTTCTTGTTTTTAGACCCATGATATAGATGTTACTGAGATATTGCAAAACTTGGATTTTATCAAAAAAATATTACGATTGTATACAATGTTGAACATTATTCTTCGGAGAGCTTGCTACAACCCTGGAATCTGTTAACGATATTGTGAAATGAAATATATTTTTACAGTTATACTGATGATTTCTAGGAATTTTTAAAAACTTGTAACTGACATTATACTGCACTATTTTGGTATAAAATAGGATTGTCGTATTAAATTCGACAAGCTGAGGATCATCGTCTAATTCAATTTAACAACGTAAAATATCTTGGTCTAGACAAATGTATACCAAGATATAAACCCAACCCAACTCACGGACCCCATAACAAGATTTAATTGAAAATAGTTCTTTCATAGAAGTTGCTCCATTGGGAGCATTCCTGCATGTCATATTGTAATAGTAAATACATTATTTACTTATTGCCCTGGGAAAGACAGATTGTAATATATGGGAGTTAAATAAAAATAAATCTTTGCAGAAGATTAGCGTTGATTTTCATCCATCCGGCTTCAGTTAGAATGCATTGAACACTTTAATGTAATAAAGGATAATGTAATGCATAGCAGCAAAATCGTATCTGCAGAAACAACTCTTTTGGGCCTCGATGAAGACCAACTGGTTTTAGTATCGTTTAACAAATGTCACAAACACACTTTAATAAAGTGCAGAAAACACATCCTAGAAGAAAAACACGATAGGATTTATTGAGCGGTGATTAAGTAAAATTACTGGACTTTAACGTACTTCAAAAGTTTCAAGCGTCTGAAACTTCCTACAAAGCTCCAGAGTTCGTGTCATTATTTCTTTCGCGGAGGTTATTTAAAAGCTCTAACAAATTGGTATCTGTTAAATAATAACTTACAAACAACTCAAGAGTTTTGAAACGATTTCGTGGCTATATTTGGGGTTTAAACTTTTAAAATATAAGTTGTTTTTATTAATGTTTAAAAATAACTTTATATATCATTTGCTAAAAAATTATTTCGATAACCATACAAGACACTTTCTGGTAAGAAAATTCTTTCGCATCAAGATATCCTGACAGCACATTTTCTAATATGTGATGCTTTCTCACTACATGCTGTATTTATGAGATAACAAAGTAAATAAATACTGTCCAGGTAATTTATACCGAGGAAACTTATACAAATGTCTAACGTTCTTCAAATGGTCTACAAAACTTTACGAGAGTTAAATTATCATAGTGAAAGTAGATTTTTGATATCTAATTCGCATTTGAAGGTTCTTTCAAAATTGAAGGAAAGTGAAAGTTGGGTAGGTAATTCAATAAGGACAAAAAAAAATCTGGTAGCGGTAACTGTGCAACTGAAAAGTTGAGCAATTTCCACCACTTACCCAAAACAAGAAATTAATTGCTCGACGCAAGTTTCGCTAACCATGTTAACATCTTCAGGAACGGCAAGAGATAAAACTGAAACCTAAATTATGTGATGATTTTGGAATAATAATCAAAAAGTTCATACTTCATGTTTATCTTTTATAAAATAACTTCTAAATACGTACAGAGCAGGAACATCAAAGGAAAGTGTTAAAAAAAATAACTAGTTGATGTGTACATCCCACATGACTTTCTCTTACCGTGACCCTATTTTAATTATGACAACGCAATTTCGCAATGTGTTTTAGAAAATATTGAAGAAATATTTTAGA
>JAWQRM010000534.1:0-21703 GCA_033557675.1 Coptodactyla brooksi | reverse complement strand
ATATATATATATATATATATATATATTCGTAATGATTATATATACAATGATTATAGGTTATATGATATACGAACAATTAATAATTAAACTTTAATGATTTAAGATTTATTATTAATATTTCGCAATTCATAACCAAATTAGTAGTGAAAATGATGAATGTATTCTGAAGATACAATTGATCAGAAATGTAAATGTAGTAAATGTTTCATTTTATGCTACTTCATTTTATCCATGCTTTGCTGTAATCTGTTATACATGGCTTTCAGAAATGTCCAAGTTCCACGTGACTACAACTGATTAAGCAACCAAACTATGCTATTGTAATATGGTAATGATTAAAATGAAACACCCTCTGCCACAATTGAGAAAATCAGCGGCGTAACAAAATTGATTTACTGTTAAACAATAGGAAAATAGTATTCATTATTACCAAAGGGTATTAACATTGAGTCTTACACTATTAAACGAGAGACAATTTTTAATAATAAAAGCTCTCTGTATTTACCATGACACTTTGAAATGTTTGAACAACAAAACAATACCAACAAAAACACACGAAAATATTACAACACTACCAAACTACGATAAACAAATTCGTAGAATAGGAATCTGCATTTGATCACGTGAGACTTGAACATTTCTGAAAGCCCGGTAGTAATGGTTGTACTAGATATGTATGTTATACAATTTCGTACAAAATGTGCACATTTGCTTATACTTCAATTGATAAATTTAAGTTATTCATATATACTTGCTTATCGAGAGGATATTTCCTTATGATTGAATTGTTATTAAAACGTATGTAGTATACGTGAAACTAAATTGGGCTAAAATTTTCCGAAATATTTAAAGTCTGAAAGTCGATACGAAGGATGAAAGCGGTTTAGGGAATTCGAATACACAGAAAACATTACTTTTAGATATGTGCAGAATATAAATCCAGCAACAAGCCTAGCTTTTCTTGTTCTTCTGTGGCGCATCTGGGCGGTAGCATGGAAAGTATTTTGTCACGTTTCAAAAACAGTATGTGTTTAATTTATTATAGTTGAATGTTATACAGTAACTTTATTTTTTAGTTTTTATCTGCTGAGTGGTTTTCAACTTTCCATTACTGCTTGTTGAAAAATACTAAAAGTTGAATATAAGTTAGTTATTATATGAAATAATACGATTTTCAGGATTTTAGTATGTATAGTTGTTATAGGTTCTTGAACTTACTTAGCTTTGAGGATATATCTTAGATGTAACTACATAAATGAATAAAGTGATACCGTATACAGAACCGTATATACCACAAAAAAAACATGTTGTAAGATTACATTATATATTAAATCACATATATTGTACTGTATTGTTTAAAATACAGTTTTAATTGATGCAGTGGTGTAAAATCTACGCGCTCACATACTTACAGATAGATAGAAGACCAGATTCGACGGAGAGATCAACTACAAAAATAATTTAGTTAGATGCTTGAAAATGTCAACATCAAAATTTTTTTCTAGTGCATAACTTTGCGTATGCCATATCAGTAAGAGAAAGTAAAAATAGACTAATAAGGTATGGCTTAGAATTTGTATATGATCGATGAATCGTAGATGTGATCAATACGCGTTGGACTAATAATGGAATGGTATAAGGAGAATTAGAATGGATAAAGCCGCATTCGATACAAACCGATATTTTTTTGGAGCTTATTGGACTATATCGTTCAGAGAATACAATACTTCATCTGTAAAAACCTTCGTTTTCTAAACGTCTTCTATTTTATGTAGTAGATTATATAAAGCATCAGAAAAATGAGTTCGATTAATTTTCTCATCATTCTAAACTTGATAATGGGTAGAAAATCATGAATACAAAAGATTTTGAATCATTCTATTAAGCGTTCCGGTTAATAATATTTCTTTTCACAAAATAATAATAATCTTAATTATAAAAATATATTTTGCTTTTGACGAGAATTCCGGAAACAAAAAGTGCTATTTGCGGCACTTTTGTCACATTTCTCTCACAAAAAGTAATAATTCCTTTATTGCTTATTTGCTTCTTTAACGCATTTGTCGAAAAATTTTTAAGAAAACTAATTCTTAGTCTCTATTATTCTCTATCAGTCATTAAAACCACAACAATTTTACCGCATCATTTACTACACGATATAAAGTTGTCTTTGAAACTTTCAACCCCCTAGCGCCGTCAAAAGAGCTTTTAGTTCAAGTATGATTCCTAAAGTTTTTTTCTAGATCCCCACTAGCTCCATAGATATTCGCCAGGACTAAAAGTTCCAGGACACTCGATACAACTAATTAATAACGAATTAAGAAAAGCAGTTGGTGAGATTTGATGGATAATCTAAATCTAACCAACTGCACATACATTGGAAAAGTACCTCCAATATTCGAATCCCGTGTGACTAATTGTAAGCTGTGGCAGACTAACTGATTAATTAGTTGTTGATATGAAACGTAATGTTTGAATAAAAGCAGGTATTTCATTGTTGTGCTTCATTAACTTGTTCTAATCGAAATTATAAAATCGATAACAACATGATAGGTTAGTTAAATAAGGTCACCACTACACCATAAGTTGTAGTGGTTTTAGTGCAATGATTACATTGTTTAACTTTGTTACTTGGTTAGTCAAAGCTTCCGAAACCATAACTTTAATGATATTTTAGAAATTATGTGAGAAAAATAATTTGAATTTTAAACATTGTCATTAAGAAAGTAAAATATTTCAAGTTGGGGAAACTTCAAATAAAAAATTACCAATCTTAGCATATGTATATTATTTGTTTTAAATAATTTTAATATATATCCATTTAATTTATAAATAGTATAGAACTGCGGTAAGCAACAATGAAGAAGATATAACAAGAAATATAAATTTCAAAATATCCATTACAAATTTCCATTTCCATTTTCATCGTCACTCCTTTCCAATAAAGTCAACTTTTTGCACAAGAAATCTATTTCGTCATTATAGTCGGTGTGTATAGAAAACTGTTTCGTCAAGATGGGTTTCCTCGATGCCAAACCGTTCCTGATTCTTTTCCCACAGCCTTTGCTACAGTCCGTCTTATTCGATTCCGTTTTGTCCGTTTCTACTTCCTCTTCTAGCGAATAATTGGAAACAACGTCTACTCTGATTACCTGAACTGTTTGGGGACTAGGCGGTTTTGATAAAGAAAATCGGATAGTCCTCGTTTTCGTTCGTTTTTTCTTCCCAGAATCCTTCTTGTCTTTCTTTTTATGTTTCCTTCGATGCTTATGACCATTTTCATCGTCTTGATCTGTCGAGCTTTGGGATATTGATATCAATCTTTGAACATCTGGGTCAATTTCTTCAAAAATTTCTTGGATTTTCTCCTCCTCTTGCCCTGCTTCTAATTCTTGAGAGAACTGATTAATCAGAGCTGCTATGTCAAAAGTATCGTCGGTTTCTGCCATTTTTGGAGATGAGTTCGGATGTGGTTTATTTTTAGATGATTTTAATCTTGGTCGTTTTTTTGACCATCTTTGCAAGGAAGAACCGGTGTTAAAGACAGCTGTATTTTCTGGAAGTAGTATATTATTTACTGCTAAGGAACTATTTGTATTAGGAGAAGTGCCTATAAATTTCTTAGATCTATCCCAGCGAAATGTGTAACTGAAACAAACAACAAATGTTTATTGGATTAGTATGCATAATATTTGTTCATTTCAATTAATTATTTTACCAAAATAAGTGTCAAAATGTAAAATAGTTAATAACAAAATAACACCAGCAGTAATAGAAGGTAAAGAAAATCACGGAGGTAATTTTCAACAATACATAGTACTAATTTACACTTAATTTACAGTTAATGAAACAAAAGTGTAATTTTTTAAATATTTGAGAAACCCTTGATAGCTCAAGGCTGGAGCAGTTGCCGTGAAGGCGGAGAGTCAATTTATTTTCTTGTTGCAATAAAAAGTAAAAAATTACTCAATTAAAAAGTCAATGATAAACATTTGTAGTATTCACTCACCATGTGCTTATTTCTTTTATGAATTTCGCATTCATTCATATGCTCATAGATTGGCAAATAGACCTTGCATGTCTCAAGGTAAAAGAAAAAAGATCTATATTTATTGTTGGATCTCACACATCATGCAAGTGTCCGCAAAGAAATACTTCCCTAAATTTAATGCTATAGCGATTTTTCAATTACATATTTGCACGAATGAGATAAATCTTATTGTTAGTGAAAAAAAGGGAAATAATAAATGCGGCATTTTTGACTATATATTTTTCTTAATATATTCATATTCACTCCCTATATAAATAAGTATTAGTGCTCTTCAAATTTACCTGTGATAATAATCACTCTTCAAATAGAGTTTTTCCTCAAGCAATTTCGATCTATATTTATTTGCATCTCTTTCTTCGGGTCTCATGGAACGACTTGACAGTTTAATTGGAGTACAGAGCATCTTCATTCTGAAAGAAAAACACAATAATTGATGTAAGCTGTTATTTACAATTACTTTTTCGTATAAACAAAAGTAACGAAATAAACACTAAGTAACTGTTATTTTAGTTATCTCTTTGGTATTCATACGTTCTTCTTCGTTAAGAACGAGTTTTGTAATTAATTAAGCGGGCTAATGGACAATAAGAAATCGAGTTTCTTCCAGACTAAATAATGAAAACTTTATTACCGGCCGATGATGATTTATGAGCATACCCTCGACCTTTGACAGCTTCTTCTGAGAACTAATTTGCGGAATTGTAATTTTGTTTGTGTGCTAGACGTTTTATGCTTTTTGGTATTACCTTGAAGAATACGATACTTCTTTTATGATGCTTTCAATAATATAGATACGTGCAATGATGTATTTATGTTAATGAATACTAATCTTACTTTCTGGTAGCTTTTCTTTGTGAACTAAAATAGAATGCCTTCTCAAAGAATTTCTTTTGAACATCATCAACAATTTATCACCCCGTCGAACAACGAAGGCAGTCTAAATAAATCCACGTCTGGGTAGGACAAAAAGCGCACATTGCGACATTCACAAAGCCGCTCGCTAATGTCATGCGTGTTTGCTCGTTCGCATTGGTTCGCAACTTGTAGAAAAAGTAAATAGGCGCCAAAATCCGCCCACTGACCTCGGTAACAATAGCGGCGACAAAGAAGCTACACGTGTATTCCAGTCAGTTTCTG
Organism: Coptodactyla brooksi; assembly: GCA_033557675.1. Lineage (NCBI taxonomy): Eukaryota > Metazoa > Arthropoda > Insecta > Coleoptera > Scarabaeidae > Coptodactyla > Coptodactyla brooksi. Next base: position 16,515 of record JAWQRM010000534.1, on the reverse strand, counting down.
ATAGATTCGAACCGAACTATAAAGAAAGCACGTTAGTTTCCTTGGCATACAGTAGATATTGTGTTTGTTACAATTTCTCAAAGTATAAAATATATACGAAGAAAATGTTTAACTACAGTCAAACATATGATTCTTACATGTTTGACTGTACTGTGAGAAGAACAGCATAAAGGAATTGAGATGATTTCTGAAGAGTTAGGAAAACCGTGGGTAACTCAGCGGAAAGAACATCTGCTGTGAAAGCGAAAATTCGTGTGTTCGAGTCTTGATTATTTACTTGTTTCACACCGACACATCGACAATAATTGATCATTAATATGCTGCGTAATGACATTGCGTTAGATTAAGTTTGGTTAAGATTGATTAACAAACAACTGTTTGTTTGTTCATATGAAGCATATTACAGTTGAAACTGTACGGTTGCTGTTTTCTGATGCGGTTAGAATGGCTCACTACTATCATCACTACTATCACAACATTATTAAAAATGAGGTGGATAACTTTCAGGATAATTTTCCGTTGAATGAGCGGTATAGCATTTATTTTCTTCACAATTAAGTGAAAAATTTTGTGAAAGGTGGCTTGGAACGCACTGGCCAAATAAATGGTCTGCCAGATCTCCGGATCTCACGCCAAGGGACTTTTGCATATGTGGTTACCTTAAAAACAAAATCTATGGTATTACTCCAAAAATGCAAATATCTTAAGAGCCAGGGACATTAATGCTTGTAGAGAAATACCACGTAAAATTTTATTAAATGCGACACAAAATGTTATCCAACGTTTCCAATTGTGTATAGCACATAATGGAGCCAACTTCGAATAGCATCTTTAGTTATTTCATTCATTGCGTTTTACTGTACCTATTGTTTAGTTTGTTTATTTAATTTTTGATTATGATCTGTCGAATTTTTGATGATTTAGTTAATTTATTGTTTACTTCTCTTGTGTATTTGATGTTTCGTGTGCCCATTATTTGTGTATTGACTTATTTTTCTCAAAACTTTTCATGTTAAAGTGCATGTTGTTTTTAATACCACTGTTGTTCAAAAAAAAAAACGTGAGCAAATAGAAAATTGTGAAAAAATGTTTGATGCTATTTAGCAAACCTAACCTAAGCTTTGCTATATGAAGGAATGAAATGCAAAATAAATTTCTATAACGTGGATCTATAGAGCATTTCATCCATTTGTATTGCTTTTTGAATAGTCAAAATTGAACAATAAATAAAGGAATTACACGCGCCTTCGTTTCTTGATAGCCACCCGGTAAACATATTGATATACTATACATATTGATATATATTATACTTATAGAGTTGAAAACAATTCTTCATTAAGAAAAACTAGAATTGCAAGAACCGCCACCAACATCATGTAGTACTAGAGTCATCCAGTGGCGATATTATAAATTATAAAGATACTAAAAATAAAAGCCTGCTCTTGCCCCCATGTACTACCTTCACCATACGGATGATAAAGAACTCTTATTATTTTTTATTGAGCAGCGCTCTCTAATAAATTAGTAGTGCTGAATTTTCAGACAAGCCACTGTGCAAAAGTTGAAGGATTGAAAATAAAAGTAAAAGAAATGTCACAACTACACCAAAATGTGAGCAAGCATGCTCGACGCACATTTCGCTAATCAAATTAGCATCATCAGGAGTGACAAAAATAATATGAACTTAGCGAAACGTGTTTCGAGCATTCTTTTTCACATTTTCGTGTAGTGGTGACATTTGTTTTACTATGCCACTGTACACTTAACATACGAACAACAATTTTCTAATCTGGTTAAACAATATAAATTTGTATTGTTAATAACCACCAGCGATAACATAATCGTATAACCAAAAATCAATAATAATAATAACGATTTCATCTCAATCAAAGCTTAACAATTCGGGCAAATGGAAATACTACTAAATATTTAAAATAAATAATATTATTGATAACTTTTTGTAAAAATTTCATTGTCAAGCAAGATTTTGATTATAACGTTTCAAGAGCAAGAATCAACTTTATACATTTTTTTAATCTAGAAAGGTTTTTAAACTTTGCAATGATGTGGCACACGCTGTAAAAACTAGGAGCCCTTTTTGAAAACTATAAAATATATTTAAAAATATAAAGTTGGGTAGTTTTTAGGATAAACCGAACCCCTTGCATATTTGAAACCTTTTTCAAATTGTGAAGAGTTCGATGTCATGCAACCTTTATTTGAAACATTTTTTCTAAAGAGAGCAGTACCCGAGATCAAGAACGAAATACAATCTTGCCTCATAGGACTGTATTTTTACCAATTATGCTTATAACTCGACAACTGTTGATTTTAGATATGTACTATCCAGATAGCACGTTACTTACAATTTTATGTAGATTACAAAAATATATTTTATTACAAAAAGTTGTATAAAAATCAAAAAATTTTTAGGTTAAGTACCTCAACCATATATACAATTTTATCCAAATTCTTATTGTGACCAGATTATATAATTATTAGCTTGTATGTAAAGTTAAAAAAGTAGTTGGTAGGAAACCAGAAGTGGTAAAAAAGCGACAAGTTTGTCAAAATATGTATTCTGATAGACATACTGCACCTGCCATATTTCATTATAATAGCTTAAAAAATAAGGGTAAAAAAGGGGTGTTAATGATTTCACTTGTTGTATACACCCATTTTCTGCAGCTTGCTTGAATTTCCTGATTTATATCTGGTTTTTCTTTCCAGATAAAATGGCCTTCCTCCGTGCCGTCTTTTGAAGGACCCCATCTTATCAGCTCTCTTTGTTAACTGTTTTATTACTTTCTTGATTTCCTTTGTAGTCTTTGTAACCATTGCGATGTGATCGGTGAATGCTAAGCATTGACGGTTTCTGCAGTATACTATTCTATTTTTTCGAACGCTTTGTCTTATAGTTTCTTATATTACAAGCATAATAAGTAGTGTATAGCTATTTATTAGTATTCATGACAGAGGAATCTTCTCCTCTTGGTTCAACAGAACCAAGGTTCCACTTGGTTCAACAGAACTAAGAGGAAATTTTGAAATTTATTCGATGCTTTTATCCTCGGTATGATTTAATGTCATTTTGACTTGCTCAATTTTTCATATACAATTCGCCCCTATATACTACATTATATGCAACACACATATGTATTATGTAGCACATATTATGATATGTTGCCTAGTATTGTTTCGTGTGAAATATTGGGATTGACTGAGATTGTGCCCACAGTATTTGACACTTCAATCATAATAATATTTTGTCCAGAACTTTTGTTACTCTTCAAATTTTTTCTCTTGCATTTCTCTATAGTGGAATCATTTGCTTCGTGCAGGAAGTTCACTTCTTCGGCAGAAGACAAGAACTAAGTGAATGTAATTCATGTAATATCTTGTTCCATCAGCATTAGCTGATTGTACACACAAAATTACATACTGGCGGATTTGAGTAAACTATCTCAAAGTTTACCAAATTGCTGGTTAGTGTCTTGTTAGAACTTCTACAGTGTCTACTTCACAATATTAAAAAAAAACGATTGAAAAGAAGGAAACTAAACATGTTGACAACATAGCAACATTTCTTAATAGTAAATAGCAATGGCAAATTAATAGCAATAGCAGTTTGGTTCTGTATACATTTCTATTAATTCAAAACAAATCCGTGGGTAATAATTTCATCGCTCGAAGGTGAGAAATTATTTTCACCTACAAGCGGCGAAATTACAAGACATTTATTTATCAAGAAATGCACTTGTGAAGAGAACTAGTGATAGGAGAAGAAAATCAAGATTTACAATATTGCAATTTGCTGATTGTGTTAATAAAAACGTCTTACCTATTTATTTATATCCTATTTTCCCATTTTATTTGCCCAATTTCTCTTTCATCAATTGTCAAGCATATAAAACTTGGCCTTCAAGCGTGGTCTATCACATTTTTGTAGTGGAGTATTGGAACCGCTTTTCTCGATGATAATCAAAAGACTAACTATAAGAATGGGCCCAACACCACGCTCTAGGTTTGACGAGCCAAGTTGCGCCTGCCTAGTCTATTGCACGCAACCAGGGCAGCGCGCTTGTTTCGCTGAATGCCTGTCTGTTCCCTTCTTTAGTATGATTGATAGACGCTTCTATTGGCAATTAAACTTCCTGCAGTATTTGTACGCATTATATGTGTGTGTGTGTGTGTGTTTCTTATCGGAAGTATGATGGTCGTTTTGTATTTAGGTCACTTTGCCTACGTAGAATAGTTCATGGCATTACGAATTAATTAATTACTGATTGCATGACTTACCTTTCAACATGAGAGATATTACAGTAATATAAAATAGTAACAAATATAAAATAAATCTTACAAATTAGTCGAAATACACGATAAATGTATGGTACCATCTTTAAAATAGATGTAATATTGTTTTAATAAGGATTTCAATTCGACATAAAACGTACAGTTCATTTAAAATAAGCAAGTCGAATCTAATACTTTCTTAAGCGTTAGTGACATAGAGAAATAAACGAACCATTTCTAATCTACGCCAAAGGTACCTTAAGAATGTTTTATCAGGTATTAAAAATTATAGGTGATAATTTTTGAGTTGGGCATAACTCGATAACTGTTAGAGATATCCAAATATATTTTCTTGTTCAAATATATATTTCTCTTTTCGCGTGCTTGATTTGGACTATCAAGCACGCGAAAGAAATTTTCCATTCAAAATCCTAAACCCTTTAGATTAAATCACACTTTTCTCTGGGTTCACTATATTCACTATATTTCTTGTTAGAATCTTCCGGAAACTGAAGGTTGTAACAAAATAATGTGATAATCCTCTTACCATTGCTTTCGATCTTGCATTTTACTGACATGCACTCCCTTTGCTTGGGGAATATTATTATATTGAATCTGAAACGGCATACTTCTTCTGTAAATCGTTCTCCATTTCAACCATGAATTTGCATCGTCCGTATAATATTTGATGTTATTCTATAGTGAAAGTTTAGACCACTAACTAACCTCCTCTATTATTGTGTCTAATGTTAAGCTCACTGGAAAAGAGCTGACGTTTTGTGGATTTCTGATAGTGCTTCTTTTGCTTCTATTATCTCAATAGTATCTCACGGGTGGACTTTGTTATATGCTTTTGTGAATTCTATACGACAAATGTAGAGGGGTGGACCACAGTCAATACATCTTATACTTTTGACCTTTTTCGAAAATGAACTATAAAATGATGATTTTCATTCATGCTTTCGATCATATTGATCCATACATCAAAAAATGATTTTGAGTCTTAGACTGGGCTTCAAAATCCATGCTTTTATATTATTAAAAAGATTAATAGAAGTAGCACATGCTCTTTATTGAGTTAATACAAACATAAGCTCTATAAAAGCTATACAAAAGATGTAGATACCTAGAATTTCATGTTTGCTGTAAAATCCTCTGGCAGTAATGATGTCTCATGTATGTCAGTAAATATATATTTAATAAAGCTTTATGTATATAATTGTTCATGATCTATTTCTTAAGTATCTTATTAATAAGATTGCGCTTATAAATAAGATTCAGATTTATAGTAAACCATTATTCAACGCATCATCAAAAGCGAGATAATGAAATATAATAAGCTACCACCGCACATACTTTAATTTAAGAAAAAGTTTATAGAATTTGTATAAGTAAATTATACTTTATCTATACTATACTATACTATTATACAAATTTCGCTGAAATAATCATATATGTTTTGGTACAAGCTTTATTTTAAGCATACTATTATGGCCATACACCGTTCGTGTGTTTCTATATTAAGCATAAATTATTTATTAATATTTTTATAATTATAAATTTTTTTAATATATATATATATATTATATTTATAATATTTAAGTCTATATTAGACTTAAAATAAACGGCAGCAGTACATTTTAGTAGTTTCGACGACATAGAAAACATAGTTTTTCATAAACGAATTATTTAAAGTAAATTTTAAATTTAGAATGGTTGTTTACATCTCTCGTGAAAAATTACAAATAATTAAGTGATATTATGGAGGTAATTCAGTATGAGCATGCGTGGATTCATTTGCGCTTGCTTTTGTAGAAAGACCCACTCTACAAATAAAAATATTAAAATATTTGAAAACTGTCATTGTTTAAACGAGTGCTCCAAATGATACTTAAAAGAGGAATCAGTGAAAGAAAAATCGGGCAAAACAAAAGAAGTGACATGATTTATGCTACCATGGATGCCATAAGACAAAATCAACTAAACAAGTTGCTAAGGAATTGGATGTCTGCACTAAGACAATTCAAAAGATGTTTCCCGAGAAATTCGAAGAATAGAATTTTGTGAGCTTGTAATGGAAAAGGCCACTAAAAATGAAGACTTTATTGCAAATATTCTTTTCACCGATGAGAGTGGTTCTCCATTACCTAGAAAATACACTCCATCCGAAGTTCGATATTTTTCTCGAGAAAACCTGCATACAAGTTCTCCTGTACGCACCCAATATGCCCAAAACTTAATGTTTGGGATGGAATCTTGGGTTGGGTTGGGTGGGGTCATTGGTTCGAACAACGAATTGGTTCAAAAATTCGTTGAAAACTCTCAATTTCTAAGTAAAGTCCTATTGATAAATAGCTAATATCCATAATAGTGACATGATACATTTCAATAATAACCATCTTATGGTCATTATGGAAGTGGCGCTGCAGATTTGAACAACTTAAATTGCTTTTCACATAAGTATATCTTAAGTAAAAGTTATAGATTTTGGAACGTTTAGCTTGGTAACAAAGTGATATAATTCCACCTCTAGACCAAAACCGAAAAAGGCACCTTTGTCTCTATCGCTTACGATGATGCTAACATGGTCAAGTAATCGCGCGTGTAGCAAATAATCTTTTTGATTTAGGTGTAGTGGTGGCATTATTTAACTTTCCTCCATATGAAAAACCTTAATCCATACCAATCCAATTGAAAATCGTGTTTTCAAATTACTTTGATTTATTCTGTAATTTTCAGTTATTAGCAGTTCGATTATCATATTGTCATTATTTTTCAGGATCTGGAATCACGTCTATAGGAACGTCAAACATTATAAACTGTCACGTAACAAATAGATATAAATATATTTCTACTTTTCATTTTTATGCATCAGTATTTTACAGCTGATAGCTGTGTACCTAACTACATCAGCCCTTCGCGTGTTTGCCGTTTTGGAAAGCGACGTACTCGTTTCCACGTGATGAGCAAATAGGCAGTTAGCTGGCTAATTACTCGTTTATCTGCCGTCGGTGCCAGCGCGTGTTAACCCCTATCGTGTTCCAACGGGTTAACATTCACATTCGCGCGTTCACAACCGCCTCCCTATCTATATCTCTGTATTCCTCATGGTGAATTGCTCAAGGTCAAATATTTTCGGCACATCCATCAGCATCGTTTCATTTCGCTAGCTCCGTTGGTGAAACATGCAAACGTAATCGACTCGAAAATAGAATAACTATTTTTAAGGTGAAACCATTTTAAGCTGTTATTTTTAAACTTGAACGTATGCAGGACGAATATTCAATAGGAAATATAGCAAATCCATATGCACCACAAGAATGAGAGTGAATGACAGTGAATGAGAATGCTCAAACGTTAAAATGACGAAATTTATAAAATTTTACAATTTCGATATAAAGATCTACCTTTGCTTATTTCATTACCGGTTATGATCGAATCAAGAAAATCTGAATAATTTTCAGTAGTTTTAATATTTATATTTATTGTGCCATAAAAAGAAGTTATCAATTCCTGAAGTCTAAAAGTTTAAAATACAGATTTTACAGTTCTAAGCATATATCATTCTTAATAAATTCGACGGCAATCTTCTCTTTACCTCAAGTCACCAAGATTGCGAATCGCTCTTCTTTGCAGAGCGAATATTTGATTGTCTGATTACTACCCCAAGCCAAAATACAACAGCTTAAAGTGAATGTACAAGAGCAAAATAGGCATTCCTGGCAACATACGGCGTAACCTCCAATACAATTCTCCTGAGAACAAAAATATTTTTGCTTATTTTCTTGCCGATTTCTTATACATGGTCATTAAATAGTAAATTTGGGAGACTGACACAGATACCAAGAAACTTTTCACATCCATCTGAGCCCCCAAATGCATGTCTCTTCAAAGAAAATAGTGCTTCAACTGTCTTACTGTCATTAAGACATAACTGGTTGAATATTCACCAATTCCTTGCAATCCCCAATACAATATTTGCCCTATTTAATGCAGTATTTTCGTTTACATCCCTAATTAATATCGTCGCATCATCAGCATGTAACACACATGCAACATCCTTACCGAGGTACTCCTTTCTTTAAAACCTGCCTAGCTGATACAGCACTGATCACCTGTTGCGACCTTCTTGCGACATAATATTTTATTAATATTGCACTATTTAAATCAAAATTAAAAACATGAACTAATTTTTGTAACAGAATAGTGTGGGAAACGCAGTCAAAAGTGCGCGATAAATCCAAGAACAATGCCACACAAAATTCTCCTCGTTCAAATGCTTCAAGACAAATGTTAACAAAAGGAGCGGTCGTAAAGCTGTACTCCTACATTTACGGAAACCTAATTGGCTATTATCAAGTAAGTTGTTTTCTTCGGCATATTTCATTATTCTGTTGTATATCGCGCGTTCAAAGTTTTTTGAGAATGCTGGCAATATACTAATTGGACGGTAACTTGCATAACTGTCACGGTCTCCGCTTTTAAAAACTGGTATCACCGATGCCAGTTTCAAACTGTAAGGGAATTGGCCAGACTTGGGAAACAAGAATTAATTATTTTAGTTAATGGGGAAACATAAAGACTAATATTACATTTCAAGAACCTAGTAGTAATACCATAAATGTCCCTAGCATAGCTACTCTTCAATGGGAGTAAAGGTCTCGTAACCCAATGAAGGTTACTTTTGTCAACGAAAATTTATAATTAGCACTGTTAACATTGTGGCACAAATCCATAAGTGCCAAAGATGCATCAAGCAAGGTCTCTACAATTTCATTCACTATCTCAACAAAAAAAATATTTAGCTTGTTAATATTTGTTTTAGCTTGTATTTAGTATTATTTGTCAATGTATGTCCCGCATTGCTTTCACGCGATTATTGGAAGCTTATATATAACCACTTGTATTTCTGATCTTAATAATAATATGCAAATTATCCGTCTTATATTTCTGATATAGTTCGAATACAAAGTTACATTCTGACCTGATCTGTTTTAGTGTGTTTATCAAACCATTTAATATTAGCGTCTCCTTTCCTTACTGCTTTTTTTTTAATGGAAGATGAGCGAAAAGCCTCCATAAAATGATTAAAAAAAATCATACTTATCATTAGCGCTCAAACAACAATTATTTAGCAAATTCCAATAGTGCTTGCTCATTAAATTAAAGAATGTGTGCCTTCAACATATTGTAATGGGTTTAATTATTTTTAAGACATAACTCACACCACCTCCACCCGCAATAGGGATAGTCAAGCTCTGAGCATTATGGTCAGATACATTACACTAAATCACAGCAGTCCGGTACTTGTCATTACCGAAATTCACAAAAATATTATCCAAGAAGTTTGCGTCCTTGGTGGCATTAAATATCGTCCACATATATCAAAATGAGGCAAACAACTGACTCAAAGCAATAGCATTTGTATCAGTTGTGCCAAAGTTCACATTGAAGTCTCCAAAAAACATAACCTGCTTATACTCCAATAACCTATCGAGTGCATTGTTTAAGATATCACGAAATATGTCAAAATCACTATTCTATCACTATTCGATCTATATAAACTAACAATTACAACAACAACTCAACCAAGAGCCCGTTAACATGCAGCAAACGGTCAGAAAACTACCCCAGCATCGCCAAGGCAGCTGACTATGGATGGCCAGCGATCGCGAATAAAATGAAACCACCCTCCATAGTCCCAAACACAAACCATCCATCTCGGATGGATCCAGCTGTACCCTGAGCAACATGATTTTTTTCCCGATCTCGCAATTTCTCTTGCACGTTGGACAGCGTATTACGTAGTTCCAGTGTTATGTCTCCCATCGAAAGTGTACTCTTTGGACATTCCTCACTCTCGGACGCTATTGTAATATAGCTCAAGTTACTTTTATTGGATATACTGGTCTTTTTTGATCAATTCTGGTCAATTCTGATTCTAATCTTCGTTTACTCGCTCGAGTTTTTCCTCTCATTCAAATGGCTGTAACTTTGTAACCTGTCATCCGATTAGCATTCTGCGTTCGAAAGAGATGACTTGTATCTTTCTAACAATATATATGTTCCACAGATGGCGTTACGTGTTCCATAATTTACATTAAAATTCTCGTTATTTAATTGTTATACTGTGTATATCAAAACAAGAGGAATACTCGCCGGACTGATTCCTCAGGATCACCTATAGACCCATATTGCGAATCTGAGCGATCACCGCCACATGTAACCATCTCTACTCTATTGCTCAGATGAGAGTCATATTCTTTTCTTTTTTTTATTCCGCAAAAAATGGTTTAGTTATTCGTATTCACTATTAATTCAATAAGATGCTAAAGTATTGTACTAAAGTTGTGGAACAAACAATTGTAAACACAATAATCTTTTTATATCCATGAAATGGTTTCAAAGATAAACTTCCAAACGCAAGGCGAAAATCGTTTAAGGATAACACTGCTGCGCGGGTAAATAAATTCTGACAGTAAACTCGCCTGTAAGTGAAACAGTTTCTGCTGGTCTAAACGTATTTACAAACCATCTGTAAGTGTGTATTTATTTTCCAGTGTATTTACAAGTTATTCCAGGAGTGACGGCGGAGAAAATAATTTTGAATAACCACCGGAATTGCTAAATATCAAACCTAAAAATGTACAGGGATAAAACAAGAAACAATCAGCATTAAAATTATTAACCTGCTATATTTAAAACTACTGAAATTGAGATTTAACGGAATATGAATGATTTGCGATTATATATAACATATTTACTGTTAACCCTGCTGTTCTCCTTAGTTTTACTATACATTTGTAATGTACAAGAAATGGTTACACACAAGTGTAATCGTGTCGTTTTATTTTCAAGGAGTCGTCGTTATGCCAGTGACTTCTAAATCGTTTTCGATAACACAAACTAAAAATACAAAAATATTTCGTTGCGTTTTTTTTCGGTTGGATGAAAAGTTTATGAGTAAAATATATGTTAACCCTGCTGTTTTCCTTAGTTTCACTATACTCTTGTAGTCCTTTGAGTCATAGTGACCCGATGTATACAAGTACAGGAAGATTGTAGTGAATAGCTCGAAATTAATATATTGTGATTTTATTACAGTACATAAACGCAAACGACAATGAAAATTAATCTTATTACTAACAAAAGTAAAATGTATTATAATAAAAAATATTACAATCTCTAGATCTAAAAGCAAAAGAGAATATGAAGTAAATTCTGATGTGCATCCAATTATTGCCTAATCTTAACACTGTACACTGATAACAATAGTACACCACACGAACCTTACACAAATATTTATTACACTTACAATATGTTATACTTGTTTTATTGTCACATTTTGATGAACACACGTTACATCGTGCTCTTGTATTTTTACTGATTATACCAGATGTAGATGGCTGCTGCTTCGCCACGTTGATCTTAAATTTTCTTTATTACGGCAGTAGCTTGTTGAGTACAAGGTTTCTGTTCTCTTGACTTTATATAGGAAGTTACTATCAGTTTGCCCAATTCTTTCAGAAATAGTCTTCTCTTGTGCGGAACGTTCTTATTCCAATTTGGGTTTATTTCTTTTACGTATCAACCGCTCCTTCGGTAGAGTTATAATTTAGTATATTTTATATATTATACATTATAAATACATTATAAATATAATATATTTTGATATTTTTGGCTTCTTGTCGTTCCTGCTGCTCACTTCCTTATCACAGTGCATTGTACTCTTGAGAATAACGTTTTTATTTTTTTAGGCACATATGACACAATTGTAGTTTCCTCGGTAAAATGAAAAGTAAAACTTTATACTTCTTTACTTATTGTAATCACGGGTTTATTTTTTGTAATCGTTCCTAATGTAAATTATATTTTGAGGACCATTTCACCTAATTTCACCTAATTTTCTGGTTCTTCACCCGAACTACACTATTCTTTTCCCGTATAAAATTGAGCTACCATTGTCATAAAGAGTCCATATTTTGTTGCCATATTTTGCTGAGAATATACTGTTTGAAGGGACAGCGGCCTCTAAAGCCAACCAGTTGTTCGTCAACACTAACATTATCACCTACATTGTAATAATTACTTAGTACAATTTAGCCATAGTACTTAATTTAGACATAATTTCATAATAATTTCATTTTTCATAAGCGTACTATTAGATAAGTAACTTTAAAGGACATCATTGCACGAAAGGTTTCTACCGGTTTCTGCATTCCACAAACTTTTTGTTGATTCGCCGTGTGATTTGTAAACTCCTGCCGACAGCAATAATCCTATGTAATATTATTTTGACGAGATGCTCGTCCATTTGGGGGAAAGGTTTTAATATTCAAGATATAACTTTGTCTTTTGACTGTACTAACTGCACAGAAAGCACGGTATTTGTTTGCACTACGTTATTATCTGAAGAATCATAATCTGCTTCGGATTTCTTATAGTCGATATTATCGCCGGCATGATTTTCAATCTCAGAAGTATCTTCATCGTCGGATCCATTTGCATGTATCACTGCTATTTTTTTATCAGATAGAAATCGACTCGCCATTATTTATGATGATGCTAATTCAACACTGGATATGAAGAAACTGAAGTGCGCTACCCGCGTTGCCTATTTATATGATATATTAGTATGCACGCACAGTCATACCCAGACATGCACAAACTTGTAGTATTACAAGTTTGAGTTTTTTATTTTATTAGTAACACTTATAGTATTCATATAAATAAGGTTAAAAATAAAATTACATAAAGTCAAATAAATCTAAATAGTTTTGAGTCATAATGACCCGAGAGTTACATACGTAAGAATCTTGTTTCAAAAATTTAATAATAATTTCTTGTAAAAACTATTTTGCAATATTATTCTTTACGCACCAGCAAACAAGGTCACATAATCTCGGAAACAAATAATGAAAGATGACAAAGTTGTAGAACCTGAAAATCTGTTTCGGGTCATATTGACCTCAGGAGCAGAGCCGGGTTAAAATAGTTATTAACCAATATTAGTTGTTATGGAACAGAACTATTAAATATGTATATATTAGGAAGATACTCACCAAGACGTTCACAGAAATCCTCTCTCTAGTTTCACTGGCGCTGGTAGAGTAATTGGGGGCATTTCCATTCTGCAGAGGTAATACATTTTCTTTCAGCATTCCCTCTTCTCATCAACCGCCCCGCGTAGTTGAATACTGATTTTATGTATCGAATATTTCTGTTGATGTTTATTACAGCTTAAATATTTGATCCTCCACCAATAAAACGTAAAAAATTGGACGTGGAGGGCTAAGTATATATGCTTACTTGCTGCAAAAGTGTTAATGCTAAATTCACTTGGTTTTATATATTTACCTATATTTGTATGTATACAATCTTTAACGCACACCAAATACTGCTATTCTTGCTATAGTTTGACGACACATGTGTTCCATGTTGCCAAAAATTATACAGCATACAACGATAATTAGATACTATGCGAAAATCTACAGAAAACACAAATTTTAAATGGTTATATGACAACACTGCTTATTGTTTATTGACATTTCTTATGTCATTTGTGTTCAGTAGGTTGCCATTTAATCATGGAAAGGTACACTATTGAACAACGTATAGAAATTATTCAATTGTTTTGTCAAAATAAGTGCTCATTTGTGATGATTGAGAGAAATTTAAGAAGAAATCATGGACGACATTATTCAGTTAATCGACTCACTATTCGTCGTATTGTAAACAAGTTTGAAAGTAAATTTTCTTTATACGATACAAGAGTATCGGTACGACTAAGAAATGCATGTACACTAGAGAATATAGATGCGGTAGCAGCAAGTATAAGAGAAAATCCAAATTTATCGATTTCACGTCGTTCTCAACAATTAAATGTTTCGCAAACAACAACTTGTGTCACGATCGCACTAATTAACTCACCCGTTTTCCTATCTGACCTCGACACTCGCTTATCTTTTGGTATTTCGAGAGGTAGCAATTCTATACATTTATCAACTAATTAATTAAAATAGTTACTTACCTTATAATTAACAACGAGTCCAATATTCGGTACAGGTATACCAGGAGGGGGGAGCTACTACGATTCAAACAACTTGGACACCTTTTTGATCTTTATTCGTACGACGCTACCTTACGACTCCCACTACAATTAATATTGTCCGGTAATCGTCGGTTTTCCTCTAGTACGCTCCTCTGCCACCGTTGATGCCTTCTTTCTTCGAGCGGAGGTTCGACGTTGACCTTCTAATAGTAACCGGCGATTCCTTACAACTTCCGCGGTATCTTATTTTAATCTATACTAAAACATTTCGTGGCAATTAAAAAAAAATTAATAAGAAAATTTTAAGAAAAGATTTGGGTTTATACCTTTACAAAATTCAATTGGTTCAAGACCTGAAGCCAACGGACCACAGGCGGCGTTGTGCATTCGCTGGGTTCATTTTTTTTACTCTTTATTAATGTTTAGTGATGATGCTCATTTTTGGCTAAACGGTTATGTAAACAAACAGAATTGCAGAATTTGGAGGGATGAAAATTCACACGAAATTCTTCAGAAACAATTACATCGAAATAAAGTTACTGTGTGGTGTGCAATTCATGCTGGTGGAGTAATTGGTCCATATTTTTCCAAGAAAATAGTCAAAGAATAACCGTCAATGGAGAACGATATAGAACAATGTTGAATGATTTTTACCCTGTTGTTGTCGACAATAATCTAGAGCATATGTGGTTTTCACAATACGGTGCCACATGCCACACAGCCACCGTAACGAATGATTTATTGAAAACAAACTTTGGTGATGACGTTATCTCAAGAAATGGTCCAGTCAATTGTCCACCCAGATCTTGTGATTTAAGAGCTTGTGATTTCTTTCTTTGGGGTTATGTTAAGCCACAAGTGTATGCTAATAATTCAACAACAATTGAGCAATTAAAGGACAACATTGAACGTGCTATTGTTGAAATACAGCAAAATTTTTGTGAAAAAGTGATTGGGACGATAAAATACGGTTATGTGTTTCTTTTAATAGTTTATGGGTTTCTTTTTAACCCTCGAGCGGGCGCGTTGGTGTACAAAGTACGCCACTCCTGGTTTTAAGGCGATAATTAATTTTGTGCAAATCATACTATTATGAACTCAACATGTATTTGTTTCTTATACCTCTAGGACTAAAATTAAGTTATTTAGAAAAATCGATCGAATATTTTTTTACTTAGAGGAAAAGTTAGGGTTAGTGGATTATTAAAAAAAATGTCTTTTCGACATTTCTTGCTTGAGTTGAGAAGAAGGATTTATTTTATGGTTGAAGTGCATTTGTTTGGGTATTTATGACAGGAAATTTAGCACTTTTTATTTGAGCCCTTCGTTCCGTACGCAGGTACCTCACCCCATTGTCAATATATCTCCTGTATGAAATAGTAGGTTTATTTTATTGTGAATTATTTTATTATTGAAATATTTTGAATTATTGTGGTCATTATTATTGTTATTTTATTCTTATAATCTGAAAAAACGTTGAAAGATGTATGTCGAATCTTTTCATATTTTGTTCTTTTCATATTTTGCGAAGTAAATTATTTTGCACTATTACAATTTACTTCTGATTTGTACTCAGGTCTAGGAAGGTTATAACAATTAAGGATATTTCTCAAATTCTCCAAGCATTGCCCGATGATGAGGAACAAAATGATGAAGTGATGGACGAAATATTCTTTGAATCTGATGAAGAACTGTATGAAACTGACTGTGAACATCAGACTGATTCTGAACAAGCAAGTGATAGTGGTAATAATGAATGTGGCGCAGATATGGGGGAGTACTTCGTAGGGAAGGATAAAGTATCTAAATGGGCGAAAGCGCCATTAGTAAAGAAAAAGAAGACTCTGGAAACAATATCATAAAAATTACTCCCGGTCCCACTAAGGTGCCACAAAATGTAAATAACGAAAGTGAAGCCATTTTGAAGATCGTTGACATTGCCATGATAGATCTTATTGTTTCTCATACGAATAAATATATCGAAAATAGAAAAAATAAATATAATCGTCAAAGAAATTGTAAGAAAACTATCATACATGAAATGATGGGATTACTTGGCGTTCTATTTTTGATTGGTATGAAAAAAGGCTATCATGTAAACGTAAAAGAGCTATGGGCTTCTCACGGATCGGGAATGCAAATTCTTCGTGCTGTAATGAGCTATAAGAGAT
>JAWQRM010000533.1:0-21704 GCA_033557675.1 Coptodactyla brooksi | reverse complement strand
TTAATCAATTGTCACTACTACACCAAAACCGAAAAGTTTTTTTGTTTGACGCACGTTTCGCTGACCAAGTCGGCATCTTCAGAAGTATTAGCGACAAATGCTTTGTCGTTAACGTTGCTAAACTTTGTCAAGAGCCACCAGAAAATAAGGGCCATCAGGAAAAACCAATTTATTTCCTGGTGGCTCTTGACAATGTCAACTTTGTCGACGAAATGCGCATCGAGCAATTTATTATTGTTTTGGCGAAGTAGTAACCAGTGATTAGCTTGTTACAATATCAAAGGTTCCATACCCACAATTCAAACCAGATAAATTTAAAATAAAATTCTGACTAACATCTCATGTCAATCGCAAGTATGTAATAAACAGATTTCCCTATCTGTGAAGGAAAGAAAGAAGAGAGGGTTCGATACTACTTAGGTCTTCGTTGTTCTCAAGTTGATGGAACCACTCACAGGGTGCAGAAGGAATATTACAACAGACAATCTGTTTACGAGTGTTTTGCTGGCAACAAAACTACTTCCAAGAACTATTCTTGTTGAAACCATTCGTAGAAATAAACAATTGCCTAAATTTGGCCAGCGAGATCTCCAGATTTGTCCCCAAATGACTTTTTCTTGTGAGAGTTTCTTAAGCAGATCATTTATAGTCATGAGCGAGAGAAAAAGTTGGTGGACCTGGGAGCTAAAATTACCGAAGCAGATATCGGAATCACACCTGAAATGCTTTCTATTGTTAAAAGCAGTTTTTACGATTGGTTGGAGTAGTGTTTATCTGCTCAGGGAGGCCTATTTGAGCAGCATTTGTAATTTTATTGCTTTGTTTTGCGTTCAGACAGGTCTTTAAGAATTTATTTTATTTTAGAATATTTTTTTAGTTTCCTTTTATAAAATTAGATTTGGTTTTTACGCAATCAGCGACAAACATACTAACAAAATTAAAAGAAAACAGTTTTATTCACCCTTGATTTTTTTAAATGCCATATAAATGCCTAGACTGTATGGCGCTACCTGGCGAACGAACGGACAGCTACCTGCTGGTCGCGAGTACTCTGCTGCCAATTTTTTCACCCTCCCTATGCCGAGTTTTGCGTGACGCGTACTATGCTTCTCAAAGTATTCTGGTTAAAATTTCTCATTTACAAATTTTCTAGGCTCAAGTGTTTGACGTGATCCCACAACTTTTTTGCCATCGGAGTATGTCTGTCTTGGAATCAATAAACTGACATATACCGGGATTTACCAAAGTTTTCTTGGTATAAGGGTTGCCTCCCTGCCAATTGGAAAGAAAAGGATACAGAACAGAAAATACTTGAAAAAGTTCTGGAAAATATTTCCTGTAATTAGGCACTAGCTAACATAGCAACTAGCACTAGCTAGGTTATCTCTAAACAATAATTACAGTTGGATTGGCAGATAATATAACATAAAGACAATGAACTAAATAAATTATATCACAACAATCATATATTAGAAGACACGGAGATCTGTGGTCTCGTAGACGCTAGAACTAACAAATACCTCAACCACAATACTAATGTTTTAAAACTCAACATATGTTTCGGTGTATCGAATAAACCGTCTTCAGGAGATAGAATGAACAACTAAAATGAAAAACAAGACTTATGTACTTACCCTAATTACTTTTAATGGGTCCATTTACTTATAATTAGATTTTAATTACCTTGTCCTTCTACCGATCACGTCAAAATGGATCGAGGCAGGTATAGGAGCAGGGCCGTTATTAAATGTTTTATTTTTGTTTTTAAAAATTTCTATGTTTAATCAATTCTATTTTACATTGGATTTATCTGGTTTATAATTTTTAAAATGATTTAAGTGCTGTTTATACCTAATTTCGAGAGACCTACGTAAGCTATCCCAATTGGTGCAACTTATTTTATAAATTCCCGTTTTGTCTATTATATCTATTTTATCTTTTGCATTACCTAACCGAAGACGGTTTATTCGATAAACCGAAGCACATGTTGAGTTTTGAAACATTAGTATTGTTTGTTAGTTCTAGTAACAATCATATAGTATCAACACAAATCTCAATTTTCACTCATAATGAGCTGTATAAATTGCTCTTGGAAACGATTGATCACAAACCGTGGTTAATAAATTATTTCCAAGTGAAAATTTCTTATGCAATTAAGATACAGTTTAATATTTTAATGAAGTATAGTTTTAATAATGTAACAAAAACTGTTACAGAATTAAAAATTGATGCAATAAACTGCAATTACCTTAAAAACTTTGTTGCGCGTTAGCTTTATAAATTCAAAACAAATAAGCGTAAAAGTAAAAAGCGTTTATGGCTGGTATATAACGTATTTTACTTTTGGGAATTCGGATGTTTTGGGGGCGCCGAACTTTCAGCAGAAATTACAAAGCATCCAAGTTAATTATTTGTGTTACATCAATTTAATGTTTGAACGATGGTGGTGTAATCCGCTCGCGCGAGTAATTTATCGTTCCGAGCTTTGCCGGTAATTCGTTAATTTAACGATATTATCCATCGTATTAACCCGTGTTTATTCGCCCGGCGGGTATAAAATTTTCACCACCCACTCAATTTCGCGTCGGGCGGTCGTCTCCGTCAGCTGTGAAAACAAAGCCACGGTAAGGAACACCCGGGCTCTCTCTTGTAAAACTAATTATGATTCCTCGGCTCGCTCTAGCCGGCAGACCTTCTCAGCGACCAAATAGCGTCTCCAAATTAGGTGTTAAAATTTCATTTCGCGACCCGAAATAAGAAAAGTTTATATTACGTTTTCAGCACTTCATTACAGCTGCCCTGTGGACCTAATAAGGGAGAATTTTCAGAAGACGAAATTTTATTGTTGTTCTTCCCCGGATCTCATTTAAATCTTCCCTTCACGCAGTACGTAACCCTGCAAAATTGCCGTTGAATTTTATTTGCGTTTTACTGCTTTTGTATAGACGTTACCCCCCATAAAAAGTAACCTGTCATCTTTAGAAACGTAATAAACATGCTAAGTTCAATTATACTTCTTTTCTTCATTTTACGTGAGTCAGAATACAAAATGTATTCTTTATTAAAAAAATTGTAAGACCTTAACGAAGAGTATCTTTTTCACAATGAATAAGAAATTTAATATTTGCGACTTTTTAAAATGTTTATATTTAAGAATTCGCATAACATCGAAAGTAGCTAGGTTATAAGCAACGATGCATGGCATCAAGTAACCATTTATAACTTATTAAGAAAAATGACGGAAATAAATTCTTCTAGAAATTTTTTTTAATAGGTGCCAACAATTATCATGTGAATTGGTTAGAGTTACCGCTTATCCATCTTTATAAATAAGCCGTAGTTATTTAGATTTTTCATGGGCAGTCGGATTAAGGTTGCAAAAGCTCAAAGCCCCAGCATTGCTATTAGTACAGTCCATGACAACACATACAGTAGTATATTACATTGCATATACAGTACCAAGGTAACGCCAAACGCCAAAGTAAAGTAAAATTCAAAATTAGAGAAAATTAAAAACAAAACCTTGAATTTTGTTTTTAATTGAAAGTTTATGTGATATTTGCACTTTGTTCGGTTGGTTTAAACACCGTAGTGGAGTATGAAGTTTGAAGCTTTGCGGTTAATTTCTAGATTCATTGTTTATCCGTTTATAGCCAGGTACTATAAATCGAAAAGGGCAATGTGGAAAAATACTCTTCTGGCTGTGTTAATGCGCAATTTGGTTAAACTAATTTCGATTAATTAAATAATCATCTTCAGAAGCTGTTGTTGAGGGTTAAAAAATTTTGTTAGAAAATTAAACTGGTGTACAGGTGTCCAAATAAGCGTGCAAGCTACTGTATCTCGGAAACTACTCATTGCAGAGAAATTATTTTCAGTTTGCTAAGATGGCCGCTAGGGGGCAAACCTCCATTTTGAATTTAAAAATGTGGTGTTTCTTGAAATTTCGCCTTATTAAGATAACAAGAAAGTATATGCTTTTTAAAGCTGAGATAAATTCGAGCCTATTTTGTTATGCCCTATCTTTAAAAATAACATGGTGGGGGTGTTCAAATGTTTGTATAAATAAACATCTGTAACTTCAAAATGACTGAAAGAATTTCAATAAGCTTAGCGTCGTTAAAGGGAGCTGTTCTTGGCCAACAAAAGCTATCTTATTTGTTGTGATTATAATTTGGTATGTCGCCATTAGAGGGCATTTATTGATATTATAACTGAAATCGCCAAATTTCTTTAAAAAATTAAATCTGTTGGTGTAATTTTTTTTTCATGCAAAAATAGCAAAATGATGCCCAAACAAGCTAGTGAAAACCGCGTCTCGATATTTTATTTCTAACCTAAAATATCGGTGAAATAACATAAAACCAGAGGTAGATTGAGTCAAACAGAGGACAAAAGTCTCGCACCATTTTGCCATCTGAGCAACAGTCTTTTAGATATTAAACATTTAAAGCTAGCAAATGAGTGGCGTTGGAATACAGCTAGTCTGTAGCTCGGTCCGCGTGCCCCTCCCACTCTGGCGCCCGGCGAGCCGGGAGTCACCAAATGAGCAAACGATTACAAATGCTTACGAACAGTTTATTTACATTAATTACTGATTACATTATTAATCAAGTAATCGGAAATTGGCTGTTCTTCGCGTCGAAAAATTGTTGCCCTCTCCGTGATTATGAAATGATTTGTAAGCATTTGTAATTGTTTGTTCGTTTGGTGGCTCTCCGCTCGCCGCGCGCCAGAATGGGAGGGGCACACGGGCAGTGCTACAGGCTAGCGTGCTTCCCACGCCGCTCATTTGCTGGCTTTAAATATTAAAATACTGCTGTTCAGATGGTAAAATGGTACAAGACTTTTCTCTTCTGTTTAACTCAATCTACCTCTGGATTTAAGTTTGCTAGTTTTGCAGCAGACACCCTGTATAGATACGAGTAGGTATATAATAAGCAGCAGGCCATGGAAGGTAAAACAAATGCCTAATAACAATATTGGACGAACACGTCAAATTTTATTTACATGCAGTAGAATTTATGTTCGTTGCACACCTGCACACCAAATTCCTTTTACAAATGATGAAGCTGTTGACATGATTACTGTTTATTTCGAGTGTCTTCACGATGCGGCTAATAGTTATCTATATAGTTCTAGAATTGTAGGTAGGCAACATACTTCTGTCTTTCTGGTTGCATAACTAGTAGATAACCCAGCAAAATCCATTGAATTTTCTTCTTAAACCTTCTTTCACCGATATTTTAGGTTAGGAATAAGATATCGAGACGCGCTATTCACTGACTTGTATGGGAATCATTTTGCTCTTTTTATGGAAAAAAAGTAATACAAATAGATTTAATTTTTTAAAGAAACTTTGCAATCTTAGTAGTAATCTCAATAAATGCCCTTTGGTAGCCACATATCAAATTACAATCATCACAAATTAGGAGTGTTGGCCAAGAAAAGCTCCTTTCAACGACGCCAAGTTTGTTGAAATGCTTTCAGACGTTTTGAAGTTACAGATGTTTATTTATACAAACATTTAAATACCCCCTACTATTTTATTTTTACAGATAGGGCAAAAAGTGTTCAGCAAAAGACTCGAATTTATCTCAGCTTTAAAAAGCATGTATTTGTGTGTTATGTTAATAGGGCGACATTTCGAGAAACAGCACATTTTTAAATTCAAAATGGAGGTTACGCCCCCTGGCGGCCATCCTAGCAACCTGAAAATAATTTCCTAGATTTTCTTTTGATCACTTTAGTTGTAAATGTGTTTATCGCAAATCTCTACAATGAGTAGTTTTCGAGATACAGTACCTTGCACACTTGTTTGGACATTCTCTACATGAGTTTAGCCCGCGGGTCTGTAGAGTAGCTCAGGAGACAGGTCTGTACAGGAGTTGCAGCCTCCACTACACTTGCAGCGTAGTCTTGCGGGATAAGTCAGTTCAGAACCTTCTTGTAGTATAGGTGCGTGCTTTGTTTTAGTGTCACCTATTTTTAGTGTCTCATAATGAGTAGAGTTACATTAAAAGATAACTACATAAATAAGTTATCTTTTACATTTTTCCCTTGACTCTTATTCTGTAACAGTTATTTATATTTTTTGTAAGACAGTTACTTTTCTTAAATAAAATTGATGAACAGTGCTTACAGATAGAAAATGAAGTGTGTCATAAAACATGTTATGGTACAATTTCAAAAAATTTAAAACATTTAAACGACTTTGAAGAAGATATTCAAAAGTTGTTTAAATTTAGGCTAAGTTCTTCTGTTTCGTCAATCTGTGGGTATCATGAAAGAAAATACATATTGAAGTATAACCATAGTTTTGGAAAACACTACTTAGATTCATTTAAAGTTCACAAAATAGATTACTAAGGGTTGTTTTAATATATTTCACCTTCTGGTAAACTGTAATTTCATTTTTTAAAAGCACTTACCTAAACCTAAGTTATAGTTCTGAAACATCAGCTTCAGGATTAGGGGAACTTTAAAATCTGTTTTCTTAAATATAATCCTCAGATATTAATCTTCCAACGAAAGTCGGTTACAGTAGTAGTACCGCATTATGTAATGATGACCACTAAAAAACCAACGACCGCGTTAAATCCAGTACACACGCCATGCTTTTATTTTAATTAAATTAACACAAGCGTAATCTCCTTCCCTGCTGACCAATGCACACGTGCGATGTTCGCACAAAAAAATAAATAACGACTTCGCTACTTTAAATACAGCTCCTCTGCTTACTCTGTTAGTCATCTCTGCTTCGGCCTCGTGAGATCACTTTAACCGTCACATGTACAGTTGGCAGGTGTTAATTGTTTTATGACCTGACCTTATGTAACACCGTAATTAAATAAACGTAACATACAGCCTTTACATGGACACTTAAGAGAAAAAATTTAGTGAAAAGCCCTTCACTCAACATTTCTTTTATTCCCTAAAACTGAACTTGACGTTGAAAGGATGTTTGCTTGGCGATATAGAGACTATCCAAACCGCAACGACGCAACAATTAAACCAATGAAAGCCCTGAAAAAATCATTTGATTCACGGAGCAGGTGATTTTGAATAAACAACAATTTCTCAAAAAAAAGTTTTCTTTTAATAATAGTCGGGGCGAAAAAATTTACACACTGCGTACGTACTTATCTCTGAAACTTTTAATTTACAATTTCTATCACTACTAGAGAAGGTTCCCTGTATGTTACAAGCAAAAACCAGTTCTTGGAAGCCGTTCATGTCGCCCTTCTAGTACTCCTAAAGGCTCACGGTTATACCTACTGAATATTCAAGTAGCAGAGAGACGACTTCCTCCCGTTTTTTTTTGTTTATTAAATATTCAGCGGGTATAAGCGAGCGCGTGGGTCGGACGATGCTGCATACACGCGACATGAAAAGCCGCTGGAGAGGGATAGAGGTAGAAAATAACGCCGAGATACGAAAGATGGAAAAGAACCGCAACACGTTTGAGCTGGGATTTAAACGTTGCCAACGTCCGGTGAAATTTGAAGTTGTAAACTCTACGGTTAGCACTGGAATATCTTTAAACAACTGCGATAAGAACTACTGATATGTACGCAACATTCAAACATTGTTATACTGCGCATTTGTCTGTAAACGTTGCTTTACGAATATTACATATAACAAGATGACCATCGTCTATCTATACCCACACACAGATATATATATAAATACAGGGTGCACCATATTTTATGTCGGTATGTGAACATTGAATAACTTTGACATTTGTCAACCGATAGACTTGAGTAGACATGTTTTTGAAACATCAATTCAGTACAATTGGAACCATGAATCGCTTCACACCAAAACTTAAGTAATTACAAAGTTACAGCTATTTGAATGACGGTAAAATTATGTTGATGTCGTATAAACATAATGAAACAAAGAGCAAATATTAAATTTTGCTTTAAACTGGGAAAGAATGTGCGGAGACTTACGAATTGATGAAAAAAGTGCATGGTGATGATCGTATGTCTAAAGCTAGAGATTATGAGTGGTTTAAATCGTTTTAAAAATGGTCGTGAAAATTTAAATGATGCTGAAAAACCTGGTCGTCCAGAAAGTAAAAACCGTGCTGAAATGGTAGAAAAAATCCGTGAAATCATTGCTGTCGACGGAAATTTTACTGCGAGGAAGTTGGCTGAATAAATAAAAACAAATAGAGAAACTGTTCGTCAAATTTTGACTCAGGATTTGGGAAAAAGAAAAGTTTGTGCATGTTTTGTTCCCCATGCTTTAAAGTTAATCACTGGTTACCACTTCACCAAAACAATAATAAATTTCGTCATTCGAAACAAGACAATCATTGATAAGGGAATATAATCGATGATGGAGAAAGTTACCAGAAATCCAAGGGTTGTACAAAAAATAAAGAATACGTGAAATGTAACTACAGCGAAGATATGAATGACAATATTGTTGAATTAAAGACGGGTGAAGCAGAAATTGAGCAACTCAAGTACTTGAGCTAAGAGCGTCATAAGTGGTAACAGTGGCGGATGGGCAAAATGGTGTTATTGCTGCAGAACTAACATGTAATTATACACTTGAGTGCTGGAGAATGATGAAAGGCCAGGAACACAGGACCGGTATAAAGACTTTGTCTTCAGTTTCTAGTCTACTTTTGAATATAGGCAAAGGCGTTTCCTTGACTTCTCTGTTTACGTTGGTCCAGAGCTATAAAGAAACCAAATATTTTCAACCGCATCCATGGCATCATCTAGCCGTCTTCGTTGTGTTACACCTCTGCTTCTTTTATTGCTCGTGATGTCCGTAGAATGTTCTATACAACAGGTATAGATAGGAACAAAGCCAGTTGTGTGAGTCGAAAATTACCTTCTGATTAATAATAATTGTTGGTTACAATTACATTTTCATTATTTGCAAGGCAAATTCTTTGAGCAAAGACAACAATGGTTATAAAATGCATTTAAATGTAGAAGTTAACAGTGACCAACCTAACCCAACCCAACATCCCTTAGATATAATACATACAATTTGTATAAAACAAAATTGATAAAATCAAGTATGTACAGACTCCGATTCGAAAGTAGGTTTGATGACTTGAGCTACTGGCAATAAAAATTCTTTCATAAGTACGCCATGACTATGTAATAGTGAATTAACTTAAATTAAATAATCTTACACCTTCTCAGGTGTAAGTACTATGTTCTGATTCTGATGCATGATGATGAAATTTTGAAATTTTGGAGAAACAATAATTTTCTATAACGATATTTGATCGGTTGATGTTATGTACATCAAAGTTAAACATTGTCACCACAACTAGAAAAGACATTTTCGTGGCTGTCTTTCATCGCCATTGATCATGCTAACTTGGTTAGCGAAATACTTTCCAGTTTTGACGAAGTGGTGACATTATTTATCTTTAATTATCATTATGTCTGTCACTTTGCCCTAATTGCCTACCAACGAAGGAAATTTGTTATTTTTCGAATGTTTGTCTTCAATTCACCCCAGACGAGTTCAATGGAATTGAAGACACATAATAAATATGGTGGTAGTCGCGAATCTTGTGTGATCTGCCTAATTGGTTTATTATATACACGTTATTATTACAAGTATTCTACGTTTTTATGATTTCAAGTAATTTTTTTTTGTGAAAATGAAAGGCATTTTTCTTAGAGAATATAAATATTGTATGTAATTACATATTCCCCATTTTCGCCCAACTCCTTTTGCTATCTTTCTGGAAGTACCATGATTCCACGGTGATAAAACTTCTGATGCTTGCTAGCAAGTAGCTGATCTAAATCATTTTTGACGATTTCATTTGAAGTAAAGGTTTTGACGTCCAAAAAAAATTGTAAAGACCGAAACAAGAAATAATCAGAAGGTGCCACATCTCGAGAATATGATGGGTGTGGTAGTATATCCCATCCAAGCTGTAAGAGCTTTTGACGAATTACCAAACTGGTATGCGGTCCCGCAGTATCTGGTGGAACACTATACCTTCTCTATTGATCAATTTTTTCCTTTTCTGTGTGAGTGAATCATACAATTTGTCTAATTGATGGCAGTACACTTTATAATTGATCGTGGTATTCTCCCAAAACTGTTAAAAGAAGATTTTGAAAAGAGCTTTTAAAAAAGAATTTTGCAAACTTGCAAAAGGTTTTGTAAACTCGCAAAAAATGTTGCATACTTTTTAAAAAATTCGCAAACCTGTTTTGACACCGGCATTCTGTCAATACATCTTCTTCATACACATCGGGTAATGTTTTTCTCGCGTGAACGACATTTTTACCTTTTTTGTAATAAAAAAGAAAAATGTGCCGAAAATGCCGTTTCTGATTTTCCATCTTTCACAAGACACAAAAAGAAAACAATTGCACAAAACCGAACGAAATATTTTCACATAAAAACTTTGCAATGTCAGTTATCAGAATATATAATGCATACACGGTTTAGAATGAGGTTGACTGGTTAAAAGACAACTAACGCCTCTGCTGCGAAAAAAAATGAGATTACTTTCGGAACAACCCAATACATAGTTTTTTCCACATACACAGCTGGTGTTGTTAATTTCTGACTTAGCTTTCTGATACAGGAAGGTGCATTATCAATTACCACGATAGATGTTACAGGCACTGATGGCAACAATTGGCTTTCAAACCAATCTTTCAAACAGTGCATAACCCATATTGTGATATCCTATTTTAACCCATTCATTTCTATCGTCAGCATGTAGAATTATTACACTTTTTACTCTCGATGAAAGTCGATTAAATTTGGAAATTATGACTTTCGCCGTACTGTTCAACGGAAAACCCATAACATCAGTATGTGTACTGTGAAACTAAAGTATACACAATAGAGCTTAATATGTCTGCAAAAAATACAAAATAATCGCTGAAATGGTGGAGATTGCTTAATAAACTCTTATGACAATTCAATTGTTCTGCTTTTATTTGATACTTCATTGAGTAATGACATACACATGCAAATTTTATGCAGATAAATGTAGATTGCATACGTAGGTTGACAGTAAACCTTTTTTACTTTGCTAATACATAAATTTACTTTAGTATTCTCATTTCTATAGTACACATAGGCAAATTGATAGCAAAATGATAATAATAAGTATGTACGCTTTCATAGAAAATTGTAAGCAAACATTAACCAAGGTAAACTATTACCCTTCCGTAAAATACAAAGTAATGAAGTTGATCTGTCAATGTTGAGGTTTTGCTTAAGAGGGTTTTCTACCGCAGCAAAGTAACTTATCTCCGGTCGAACTATAATACCACCGCTAATAATTCACTTTTTACATCTGCGGTCGGCCATTAAATTTATCTTATTGCACGAAGGCTCTCCTGCATTTGAAGAAGACCACGGCCAGGGGATATGATATACGACAGAATGAGAGTGCACCATTCCCTTTACTACGTTATATTGTAAAATTTACGACCTGTACTGGTCCATGTTTGCATAGCTATGCATCCGTTCTTTTATTACCATAAACTTGGACCTACCGCTACAAAGGACGATGTACAATGTACTACAAATAGCGAATGATGTTAATAGAAAAACCAGTAACATTCTATGGAGGAAACCCCTTCCCCTTTTTACAGTATAAGATTGGAAGATTGTACCGAAGATGATCACGTCGTTCACGGTGCCAAGACACGTAATTCAAGCCGACAATTAAGTCAATAAATGTGGTCATAAACTGTGATGAAGGAACATACTGGAAAAAATTCTATAACATAAAGTGATACCACGTACAGGTCGTTACGCCGTAAGAACCTCTTCACCAATAAAACTGAAGAATAGCCGCGAGAAGACACTTTATCGTGCGGGAATGATGGAGTTAAAATACATCACTGCTTTTAATTTTCGCATCCAGGTATACTGACCGCATCGCTTGAACCCTAATTGCTGTGTCGAGGGCGATGATGAGTTAGTTTCATTTCGAGTTGTCCATTTGATGATAAATAAAAATATAGAACATCAGACATTTAAATCTATTTCTTTATTTTTCGTATTTAAAGTCAGCATGAAATGTAGTAGTGGTTATAAAATATACTGTAACGTAAATTAATGCACTTCAGTGAACCAAGTAAAAGCCAACATGTGTAATATTTGGGCCATGACTTATAACAGTCAACACTTGAAAATATTTATGCAGGATGATAACACAAGAGTCCATTTATTGAACTCTTGTGAGCATGTTCTTTTTTTTGTGAAATTTGGTAACAAATTTGATCATAATTTTAAACAAAAATAAACCCTAAAATTACTACCGTGTCCCTCTTGTTTTCCTTAGTTTTACTATAGCCTTGTAGTCCTTCGGGTCGTAGTGACCTGAAGTATGCAAGTACAGAAGGATTGTCAAGAACAGCTCGAAATTAATGTATTGTGAAAGTAATATATTGTAATATGTTTATGTTCTTTTGACATCACAAAGGAAGTTACCATCAGTTTGGTCAATTCTTCCAGAAATAGTTTTCTCTTGTACAGAACATTCTTATTCTAATCTGAATTTATTTATCTCCATAACAAAATACAACAAAATAATAGGCCATCGATTGGTTTTTCTTTTGCAATTATATGCTGCAATACTTTGATCTAACGTATCAACTGCTGCTTTGGTAGAGTTATAATCTAGTATCATTTGTGTCTTCTTGTCGTCCCTGCTGCTAGCTTCCTTATACACATTGTATACAGCACATTGTGGTCATAAGAATAACGTTTTTATTTTTTTATGCACACATGACACAATTGTGGTATGGTTGGTAAAGTAAAAAGTAGAACTATGTAATTCTTTAATTATTGTAATCACGGGAAGTTCGGGTTTACTTCTTCTAACCGTTTCTAACATTGTAAGTTTTCTTCTAATCAGCACTTCACCTAATTTTTTATGCAGGAAAAAATTATGATATGTAACATTTTGCCTCCCGAGTTCACGTGTTAGATCTAAAACTACTCGCATCTCGTGATTTTTTTTCTGGTGCTTCATCCGGACATTTTCCTATATAAATTTGAGCTTTCGTGGCGTAAGAACTACCACTGTCACAAAGAGTCCATCCACAAAGACTGTGAGTTTTTGTGAGTCTTTCATCGCTCCTGATGATGCTAATTTGATTAGCGAAACGTGCGTCAAGCATCCTCTCTTCAAATTTTGGCATAGCGGTTCGTTTTTACTTTGTAACAATCTTGGTTAAATAATTTAATAATAATTTCTTGTAAAAACTATTTGGCAATATTATACTTTACGCACCAGCAAATCAAGTCACAAAACCTTGGAAACAAATGACGAATGATGACAAAGTTCTAGAAACTGAAAATCCGTTTCGGGTCATATTGACCCGAGGAGCACAGAAGGGTTAATATTGTATCTACAAGTCGGTGTATGGTAGTGGTTTTTTTACAAGGAATAACAAATTAAAAGAATTTTAATTTGTTAATTAAAATTCTTTAATCGTTAATTAAAATTGAATTTTGTTTCCCACATTGTGTGAATTTATCCAAAGTTACCCACCGGAAGAAAATCATAAAAAATTATTGCTAAAGACATTGGAGGGTCATGTAGAAAATTTGAGCTCTACTTTTAGCAAATACTTTTTTGCAGGGAATACATTATTGTGTATAAATCCATTTTAAAGTATACTAACCAGCTTACTTCTGCCAGAAGAAGAACAACTGACAGATCTTTTTTCCAATACTGCAGAAAAATCAAATTTTACTGATAAACCCTTAACAAACTTCTTGAGTGAGCTCGCCTTGTGGCTATAATCTTATTAAAGCTAAAGCATTTCGCATATTGCCACCTTTTTCAATTTGTTACTTTTGCGAAAATAGTTTCTCCAGCAGCAGTTGCTTTAAAATCTAGATACAGTAACAAGCTGCAAATAGAAATGGAATTAGGAGTGTTTATCTGGAATATGAAACCAAACCTGGATAGGCTTTGTACCTTGAAGCAGGCACATCTAACTTAATAGAAATGTTCTATAATCACAAAGTTTTACATATGATGTTATGTTATCGAATTTCAGTTTAAAATAAAAATTAATTGATGTTTTGATCATTTCTTGACGCCCCCTTGGAAATCCTTGGCGCCCCCCAGTGGACCACGCCCCACCGATTAAGAAGCGCAAACTTAAGCTATTAGGAAGAAAGATTCACTTCAAACATAGATTTGAAAATAGTATATTGTCATTCAGGTACTTTTACTGACCCTACATTAATAATAATACATACCCAAAAATACAAAAAAAAGTTAACTAATATATATAAAAAAGCAGTAAATACGTGGATAAATACCCAATTAATAATAATAAAATAATACATATATAAATCTTACACGATAAGATACTTAATTCTAGTCACACTTACACATTACTTGTAATATATTACTTATTTTATTAGAATAGAATATATTACACGAGGGAACTAATGGTGAACTTACTTAAAGTAACCTGATCACTGGTTTAACTACTACTTTTTGATGCAGATTTAGTATCATTTACGTTAAGAATACATTTTTGCAGAACTGCATCTCGATGACATGCAGGTTTAAATGATTATGTAGTTCTTTCACAATGTGTCTTATATTTTACATACTTCATCAAATAGTATGTCTTGGGAATTCATTATTTTTCCAAATGATTCAGTACAACTCAGTGCAAGTGGGTTGAAGACGCAGTAGAGTAGTAGCAAAACCGTGTACTCCGCCTTATTGACTTCCTCATCTACCATATAATTACTACGAATGTTCTGTGATTTTTGTGACTCCAAGTAACTTGGATATAATGACCGTCTCTTCAGGAATGGTTATAATGTTTTTTTCATATACACTAGCATATATAAACTTCAAGCTTCAGCGCTATTATTATTTTACGATTTAATATTCTGAAATGGTAAGGTACATTGTACATTACTACGACAGATTTTGTGGACAGTGACGGCAATAATTTGTTTCCAAACCATTTTTGAGCCATCCATTATTGCTGGATGAAGATGTAAATAGCACTTTTCTGTATAAGCCATTGAGTTTCTTAAAAGCTTCTTAAAAAATACAAGTCTACGTATTTTTTCGTGGCATCAGTACAAAGCAAAAATGTACTTAAAATTTGCATTTCATTGCACAAAGTTAAATGAAAAAATTTCTTTCACAGTATAGTAGGAGAAAGAAGAATTTTCAGATCCGCACCAACATCGCTGAC
Organism: Coptodactyla brooksi; assembly: GCA_033557675.1. Classification (NCBI taxonomy): domain Eukaryota; kingdom Metazoa; phylum Arthropoda; class Insecta; order Coleoptera; family Scarabaeidae; genus Coptodactyla; species Coptodactyla brooksi. The sequence goes on along the minus strand of JAWQRM010000533.1, from coordinate 6,498 downwards.
GTGGCAGTGCACCATTCTTTTTCGAAACTTTCTTCTGATACCTGGTCGAGGTTATCGAAGAGCACACAACGTCACATAACCGAGAGATTATTGCCTATTTCAAATTCCGTCGGGTTTATGTATCGTTTATTTTTCGAAATTTAATGAGGTATCACACCTCGGAGTTTGTTCGAATTTATTAGCCGAAGGCTTCTCTAATGGGGCCCGGACTCTTGTACCACTCGCGCCGAGCGACTTCAAAAATTAATTCCTTCCAATTTATGCCGAGTCCCAACTATATACGCTTTTATGATAATTCGCGGTAAATTCGACTTTTTACGTTTCGAGATACCTGGCGAGAGCGTTCGTCGTTAATTTTTGAATTGGGTGAGACTAATTTTAGGATAATTTGTTCGGAATTAATATATGATCATCTACCTTAAAGTCGGTAAGTTGTGTAAGTAAAAAGGGATTGCTTTTATTTATAAGCACATCGAATTTTTGGGTGTAGCCTTTTCGAAACACATTTTAAAAAATTCCGAATTTTAAATGTATCCTTTATTAGCGATCAAAACTATAAGTGACAATAATGTTGGTAGAAATTGTTTTTCTTTATTAAAACATAATTCTGGAACTATACACTTTTATAACGACTTAAAAATTTTCCCCTCCTACGAATGCAATTGTATAGGGTGGCTGGTATAAAATATCGTTGTACCCCAACTGCAAACAGAGGGATGTTTTTTTTTATCAGAGGGTGGGAAACCAATTTGAGAGGCTTACTGTCCCCCGTGTTACTGCCACCGCCACTGGTAGGAAATCAATGAAGACCTCTGTGGGGGCGTAGCCGAATTATGGACTTAGGGGTGGAAACAACCGCGAACGGAATGCGTCTAGAAGAGGGAGTGCGTCGATCTCCCCAGAGCTTAATTGGAGCCGAACCGAGCTGTCTGTAAATCAAATCGCCTTGAGTAACAGCTTGTTTTATCTGACTGTGAGAAGGGATAAGCCCATCCTCGGTATTAACTTCGGCCGAATGATCCTTTCCCATCTAATTAAGCACAGAAAAGTTCAATTTGGCGTAATCGCTATTTAATATTTCAGAGTCAATTATTTTTATTTTTCTTGGACTCTTTTTAAAAGAGAACTGCTGGGGAATTTTGACTAAAGTATATCACACCTAAAATAAATTGTCATAAGACCGTATGACGGTGTTACCTAATAACCATTAATTATCATCAATCTCAAAACAGCTGACATTTGATTAGAAACATGCAGTACAAGTACAAACGTCCAGTGCAAACGTTCTAGTACTTTATCTAATATAGCATGGTCATTGGGAGCAGAATCCGTTGTGATAAAGTCACGCCTATTACGGAGATCTTAGTAGGTACTAATTATTTGCATTGTCTGTAGTACAATCTTCAGAAAAGAATATATTAGTGCATCAAAGTGAAAGGTTTCCTAGTAAAGTGAAAGATAATAATTTAATTGGGGACATCCGTGAAATTGTAAGTAGCATTTTAAAATCTTTGAAAGAAGAAGTGTTTCCTGTATGAAAACATTATTATACAAACAACGTTGTAATCTAGGAAATACTATTTACTTTTGTTTTATTCAATTCGCCATCTGTGTGTCAAATTTTTGCCAAGAAATCATGGAACGGTTAACAATTAATTTCGCTTTAGTTTCTGCTAGTGACCAACAGAGGACAATTTTTATGAGACCGCGGTTGGCTTCTGGAAAATTAGGTTCTTTAATTAGTGTTTATCTGTTGTTGTTTCCTAGGATTCATCTAGGAAACATCTGTTCCTACCTAGTTGATATTTTCACAATTTAGTTTTCGGTTTTGGGTTTTTTCTTTCGTTCCTTCCTAAGGTTTGCAATAGCTTATTTTCGGCTATGTAAAGGTACATAACCGAGACCTAGTTAGAGGACAGCTTTCGCTTTATTGCGGATGGCAAGTACTTTAAGAACAATATTGGGACATATTGCTCTTGGTAGTTAGATTATTTTAGCTGGCAACGTCCTTACGGTTATTTCGAATTGGATCCATACTTATTTCGGCCATCTTGAAACCGTTTAAGATCTCTAGGTGAGTTTCCTCTCTAGTTCGTGTCCTTTCTGTGGTTGGAAAGCGTATTTTTGAGTGTAAGGGTTGTTTTCACGTTTTCAGGTTTTTTTGCGTTGGTTATATGATTTTACCATACCGTGGTTATGTGAGGTTACTTCCTACAATCATCCGTGAAACGATATTTGGTCCTTTGTTCATTCCAACTTGTTTTTCGAATTTTGGTAAATTTCTGGCAGAACTTTGAGAAAATTTAGTAAAAAAGTAAGTATTCTTCGTGATTATTGTTGTTTGGATCAATGTTTTCTTGAGTAGAGAGACAGAAAATCAGTCGATGGTTCTGATCATGTAACAGTATGAAGAAGTGTAGATGTTTATGTGACAGAAAAACTGACAATCAAAGAAGGCAGATTCACCATAAATTCGGAAAGGACATTGTTTATAAATGAAACGAAGAACCATTGAGGACGGAAGATGACAGACTTAAGAAATAGGCAGATTTTAATGCAGCAGCTTGAAATTGGTTATTTTCGGGGTTACTTTTTTTGAGAAAAATGCGGAAGTTAGGAACGAAGGATGTATTATTATTTATATAGATGAAACGATACAATTTACATATTTAAAACGAGATAAAACGATGAAGATAATCATGGGCTCAGGCCACGTATTAATACTGGCAATTAGCATAATGAAATATGACTTAATTAATTAATTAATTCCTAACAAAAAAAATGTAATTGTGGCCGACCTTAGCACAGAGAAGATGCGAAGTTACCTAGGAGCAGAGAAGTTGCGAAAGTTGTTATGTCAATAAAAGAGTATTAAAACACAAAATTGTATTTCTGTGTTGTTTTGGTGATCAATAATACCTTTACTGGCTGTTTTTAATTTGTTTATTAAGCTTACCGGTTTCGGCCTAATTTTATTTTAGTTTTGGGCCATCTTCAAAGCTATTTTGAGTGCTATCAAAGCACCTGCTGGTTTGTATTTGTCATTTGGATTATGTGTTGTTGTAGGATCAGCTGGTGAGATGTATGATGTTTTTCTATTGCGCGTTAAATCTTGTGATTCTTGATATTCCTGTGGAAATTACTTGGATTATTTGAATTTTCGTTCCAGTTCATCTTGCAAGCCCAAGTGGATTATTTAAAGATGTCGTAAATAAAAGCCTCTTATACTTGCATGAATTTAATATTTAAAGCTTTCGAGAAATCTATTCACATCATCAGTATACTAAAAACACATAAAATTAACACCGCGACAACAAAAACGAGAAAGAAACGAAACTTACAAAATACAGATTAAAATGTATATGAAAATACACTATATGTGCACATGTGTGTAAAATTACAAAATGGAAATGGTCAAAATAAAGCCACAGAACAGATTTATATAAGACGAAAATTCACTTTAAACGAAAACAACACCAATAAGTAAAAAGAGTTTTTCAATATTAAATTGCTCGGTAATGTCCATAATTTGACCTTTGTTACAAATTTGCACGATTTTAGTATTTTTATAATCAATTATTCGTCCAGTTTCTAAGTGGTCTCTAAGAGGTGGTTATATAGATTAGATGAGTAGTGTGTTTTGTGTTCTTTAATCCTAGTTCTTAATTTGCGCCCAGTTTGCCGTAGGTATAAACTATTGCAATTCGAGCAAGACCACTTTTATCTTGGATTTGTGTAGGTTGTTTAAAATTACTTAAGTAGTTGTATATTATAGATTTTATAGTAAATGCAGAAGTTATATTATATTTGTAAAGTAAACGTTTAAGTTTTATGTTAGATTTATTGAAACTAAGTTTTTTGTATGTAGGTTGCGTTTGAAAAGTGTTATTATTATTATTGAATAGAGGATCATGTTTCAGTTTAAGTTGATGTCCTATTTTGTTGATTAACTTTTTAAAAGGGATCATTAGTTCATTAAGATGGGAATTGTAGCTCTAAAGGTGGCTCAAAATTAGACCGAAATCGGTAAGGTTATAAACAAATTAAAAACGGCCAGTGAAATTATTATTGATCACCAGAAAAACACAGGAATATTGTAAACCTAGCAATTTGCGGATATACAAGGAATTCAATTCAAACAAAGTTGTGTGATAAAATTGACAAAGTTTTAATCCCATTGGGTTAGTTTGGCCGTCATTAAAGCAATTTACTACTATAAAAAGTGTAAAGTTTAACTGAATGAATCTTTTGAACTATTTATTTATAATTATATAGCATTATTCACCTAAATGGTAACAGTAAGAATGACAGTTACAGCGAAAATGAAATAAGAGATGCAGGGCATTCAATTTATATTTCTTTAAATATTTTTTGGAATTTTAAATAAGTTAAAATAACTACGTCTGTATATTACCAAACTCCACAAAGTGATAATTAAACATTTTAACATATGATCCAACAGGCCTGATTATTCCTTGCACAATCAAAACTCTCCTAATGTGCCAACTCCAGATATCAAAGTAAACTCTTCTCAATAGACTCTAACGTAATACGTTCATCCCAACATTTCCAACATCTCTACATGAATTGTATTTCCACTATAATCATGTTGTCCTTTACAATGTAATCCATAACCTATAAAATTCGCGAATTTATTGTACTGTACTATTGCACTGTAAACAGACAACCAAAACTGACAACTGATAAAAAATAATGAGCGTAGGCAAAAATGGGTACATCCACGTGTGAAGTTAGTCACAACAGTGGAAATTACTGATATGCAAACTAGAAAGCAATATTTTACTAATAATTGTACTAATTTGTAACTAATGTTGCGTGACATCGAACTCTTCAACATTTGAAACAGTTTTCAAATATACATGGTTTTCGGTTTATTCTATCCAACTTCAGATTTTTAAATGAAACACCTTGTATAAATGAAATACCTTGAGGACCACTTTAATTATTATACATCAGTTCTAAATCGCACCATTTGAGCGTTATTACATATTTTTGGACAAAGATGGCAGATGGTACGAATGGAAATTCTTTTTACAATTCTTTTCTATATTTAAACCAGGGGCAACGTAAGAGAAAGTCATGTACGATGTACATCATCTAGTTATATTTAATGCCCTCTTTGAATTTCCATTTACATCCTTTATAAGCTTCATTCAAGATCTTGATAATACATAATAAATTTACTACATTGATTTCTGCCTATAAAACTTTCTATAAATGATTGTTTGGAAAATTATCAGGTGCATTTTAAATCTTCTTGTCAAAACGATCTAAGTAACATATTACAATATTTCTCAAATCGAACCTTTTAAAACAACTTGACTACTGACTAAATTGGCCACCAGATGGATATGACCAATCTAAAAATTACACACAAAATTGTGCATATTTTTATATTGTGCCAAAGTTACCTATCGTGGCCAAGTAATGCCGCTTTGCAATAAAAGTAATATCTTTTATCGAATTTATACACAACTTCACGTGGATATTGTTCCCAGTAGCGTAAAAACTGCTACCACATAAAAATCGATAAGGAAAATGTCACAACTCGTCGAGTTGTGACATGGTACATTAAAAAATTCCTCGGAAAGTGCTCGATGAATTGTTGAAATATTCCCCTCACCAGATCGCATTAGCGGTAATAACATAAACCGTTCCTTTTCTACATACATTCATAATCTGCATTTATCGCCGGCATATATCTTTCTATACAGGATGTGGCGTATTTACTATAAGACGTTTAAGGTCATCCCTTGGCATCTGCATACGAATTATTCACCAATTAAACTTTAATATATATGCTAATACAAAACGTTCGCGCAAAGGGCATTCCGTGTAAGCTTACAGTGCGAAGTAATCCTTCATTCACGCGTTATGCCGAGTCTGTCTGTTTGTTAATTGATCGGCTAACGCGTTTGGCTGTCCTGTAAGGTTAGTAGGAACACGAAACGAAAGGTGTATGAAATAATCCAGGAAACGACGCTATAAATCTAGTAAATTGTCTTTAATGAATATTTGTGCCAAGGGGACACGCGTTGTCGGAACAGAAACACCTGTATCCAGGTTTATTACCTATCTCGAACTTCGATGCCCAACCAAAATTCCTCTACTTAATTTGCATGATTGTGTACATCGATGTTTTTAAATTAGCGGCAGCAGTTTGGTTCTTAAATTCCGTGGCCTTATTTTAAAATTCATGAACCCAAGAAAGCATGGACATTTGGTAGTAGGTAGTCGGAACACATTAATATTTTTTTTATGTTCATACGAACGGTTTTTAAGCAAATTGACTCCTGAGCAAGACTATATCAGAAATAATACGCGGTCTTTGAGATAATTGACAAAGTGTTCTCTTTATTTATTCATCAGTATTAATTTTGTCCCCTCAAAAGTAGTCTTCATATAACATGTATTAGGTTGGCCAAAAAGTTCGTGCGCCGAGTTAAAATTTAAACATTTTTTCAGATTGACCAGATT
>JAWQRM010000532.1:0-21706 GCA_033557675.1 Coptodactyla brooksi | reverse complement strand
ATTTTTATAACTCCTGCAACCAATGAGAACTTGATCAAATTAAAACAAAAATTATTCGAGGATTGTAGAACTATAAAAATAGTTTAAACTTGAATTAATTGTTCAAAAGTTTGAAAGTCTAATTTTTTGTTTTGTTAAAATTGATTACATAGTTCTAATCTCTTAAACTGCAGATAATATTTGAAACAAAATTTCTTTACGTTATAATATTTTGCAATTACACTTTAGCGCGACTTTTTAATTTATAAGATTATTATAACAATATTCAAACGAAAACCATCTACTAAATAATAGATGTAGTAAACCAATAACAGACGAAAAGTTAGCTAAGTGTGATTTTATATTTGATTCACTTTTTGGCATTTGCATTTGACAAATAACTGCAAAAGTACTGTTATTTACAAATTTTACAAATAAAAGCCATATAAATATTAATCTGCTTATATATACAAAATGTTTAAGCTATTATGTTAACAACAATTTAAAATTGTCTTCAACTGTAGTAAAAAAAAAATTAAATACAATTTCTTTATGTTATAATATTTTTAATTACTCGTTAGCACGATTTTTTGTTTCATTATTTTTATTCATGTTTTATTATTTTTTCATTTATACTATTAACTACAAAAGTTACTGAGATTATTGCAGAAAAAAACATCTTGAAAATAGTGATATGATTTTTATTTTCTTTAGTAGACTTAAAATTTCTTTAAAATGCAGCCAATAGTTGGAATTGAATTTTTTTTACGTTATAATATTTTTTCAATTACACGGTAGGATATTTTTTGTTTTGATACTTACCCTATTTTTTATATAGATATTATTTCCAATCATTTAACAACTATTTATATGACGATATATTTAACTATTTATATATTATAACAAAATTAAGATAAATACCATCTGTTAAATATCTCAGAGTTATTGTTTAATAATTGAAGATTTATTAAACATATAAAAAACAAAATTCATATTTGATTTTTATATTTGATATTGTCTTTTCGCATTTAAATTCATGTTAAAATCTGCACAATTACTGTTATTAACAAATAAAAGCGATATAAATATGTGTTCAATGTATTCAAAATGTTTAAACTATTATGTCAACAATAGTTATTTTTTCACAGTTGAAAACTTATTTAAGCCTATTAATTAAATTTTAAATTTGATTTTATATTTTAATATTGATTTTTTGACATTTAAATTAGTTGAAGATACTTGGAACCTTTGGCTTAGTAACAAAGTTTGCACCACTACACCAAAACCAAAAAGTTTCAAAAAGTGAAAAAAAAACTTTCTTCGAAAGGTTACCGAAAAGTTTTAAACTTTTCGGTTTTGGTGTAGTGGTGACGATCATGCAAACTTTATTTAAATTGGTTGTATTTGTAATCGTAAAATTTCTGGAAGTCAGGTTAATAAGTTTGTTTAAAGAATCTTGTATACTATCTTGAAACAGTTGCCATCCTATTAATTTGTTAACTTTTATATTTCTACTAATAATTTCATAATCTTCATATTCGAAATTTTTTATTTAAACTTTGACATGTAATCGTTTCTTCGTATTTTATTAGAAATTCGTTGAATACGTATAACATTTATTTAATTCATAGATAAGCGATATTATTACTTTTTTTAGTTTTTTTCTCGTGAAATTCTCTTAATTTGTAGTCAATATGTGGAATTGAAATGTCTTCACGTTATAATATTACTACTACGACTTCCTTTATTTTAATAGTTATCGTAATTTTCATGTAAATACAATTTGAAATGAAAATAAATTTAAATAATTCTATCAGTTATTTATACTATTGTTATAGTAAAATTACGAATCAGTATATCTGATGGTTATTTTCTAATAGTTCTCAACGTTTATTTAAACAAAAAAATATTGAACGTGACATTGAATGTGAAAGATTAATTAAAGATTATTTAGTCATAAACAATAACATAAAATTGTATTCTATTGCGAATAATATTTTTGTCATTAACAGATTGTTTGTTTTATGTTCTGAATTAGGTATTTTCCAAAGAAGATTGAAAATAGTAGATTTATTGGTTAATTTTTGATAATTTAAGATCATTTAAACCTATTAATAATGTGCCAAATGTGATCTTATGCTTTGGTATTGAATTTTTGGAATTTAATTATATTTTTAATTTTATGGTATTCCAAAAATTGTACTATTGCTATAATAAAATTAAAGCTTAGTACCATATCATAATTCATAGTTATTTTTGTATAATATTTGGCTGGTAAACATTTATTTGCCTTCTTATATAATAACTAGAAGACAATTTGTTTAATTCTTCCTTTTTATTACTGTTAAGACTAATAAATTATTAGTTTTAAGTACTAATATAACAATACTATAAAAACATTCCTTCTTTATTAAATTATCACAATAAGTAGAAATATTTATATATTTATGCATATACTGTTAGAATTAAGTCTAATATTTACTCGATTTTTTTTGGTTTTAGATAAAAGATGATGTTAGATAATGAGAAAATGAGTTATTAATTAAAATTATATTATGACTATTATTATTATGTTTCTACCTTATTTGACAACGAAAAAAGCGAATTATAATATTTCCAATCTAGAACTATTATTATAAGGATTATAATTAACTAAAAATTGGTTATACTAACATAACATTTATGAGCTATTATTTAAAATTGCTTAAGATCAGTAAGTTTATTTATATTTCTTGTTTAAAAAAAATCAATTCTTACTGTGTATAAAACCAACAATGCAGCTTTCTATCTTTAATACTTGGTTCCTGTTTTTTTTAAATTCCTGCTATGAGGTGAACGTCCAAATATATCAAGAAGATTTATTAAGTATTTAAGATATAGTGTTATAGTGGTACTATTACAATGCGTGAGTGTAATTTATGTATATACTTGCCTTGTTATTATTATTTATATTATTGTAGCTTTAGTTATTTTAAATATTTCATAATCATTAGATGTATACAGTGCAACTATTAAGAATTTAAATGATTCATTATGAATTAGATATTGCAATGTGTTTATATGCATTTTTTTTAAATAAAAACCATTTTAAAGGAGCAGTTTGAAATCTTTATTTACGGTTTAATTTTAAATTGAACGCCCCTTGCGCAATCTGAATTAATTTGGTGTGCACAGAAAGTGACGGAATCTTAAACGACTTGCAGCGTCTCAAATAATTTTAGAACATGTCGCGCTGGGAAGACGCAGTGGGAAGACTACAAATTGGGCGTGTTGTTTGGATAGTCGTTAGACAAATTTGCGTCAAATTTTCCCTTAAAAATCACGTCTCCCGTGCTCGCATGTTTCTGTTATGAATCACAGGCATTTCGAAAACTTGAAAACGATTCAGCGCGAATGAATGCACTTCAAGGGCTAGTTCAGGAGCTTATTTGGATATGAATATTTTCTATGAACATGTTATAGATTTAAGTGTAACCGTTAACGACAAATTAATTAATCTGTATTTTTCATATAAATGCATTAAGAAGTGGCTTTAGTGATGTATTGGGTTGTTCGAAAAGTAATTTCGTTTTTTTTTAAGTTTAGTAAAAGCGTCAGCTGTATTTTAACCAGCCAACTTCGTTCTAAATCGCATATGCATTGTATATTCTGACAGTTGACATTGCAATGTTTGTGTGTGAAAATATTTTGTTCGGTTCTGTGCAATTGTTTTCTTTCTGTGTCTTATGGAGCATGGAGATGTGTATGGAGAAGATGTATTGACAAAATGCCAGTGTCAAAACTTGTGGTAATTTTTTTTGCAAAAGGTGGCAACATTTTTTGCAAGTTTGCAAAATTTTTGGGAGCTCTTTTCAAATATTCTAAAGTGCACACTGTCATTAACTGGACAAATAAATTACACGATTTTTTGTAAACTGGTTTGCAAAAGTCTGCAAGATTTTTTGCAAGTTAGCAAAATTTTTGGGAAGAATACCACTCATCAATTCTAAAATGTACTGTTATCAACTGGACAAATTGCACCACCCAATAAGGCTACAAACAAAGCTAAATTTTGAAACGATTATAACGATAACGAAAATTCGATGAGAATTAGTGTAGGAGAAAGTCAGGTGGGGTGTAGCACCCACTCAAATGTATGTAAAATTATGAATGCCCGTTAGCTGTCATCTCAGTACCTGTAATAAAATTGTTGCTTTGCAACGGTTGTAAAAGCGCATTATGCAAGGTTATAAATGTACGAAAACAACGGTCGTAACTTCAGGTATTTGTTCAACATACAGAAACACATCGTACGAGAGTATGTTCTGTTGATTCGCGTAAAATACAATCGAAAATAATTTTGCGATTTGGCACAAGTTTACAACCTTTATATTTACAACAATGTCTGGCGTGGAACTGTTTCAGCGAAGAGATTATTACTCCAATAAAACACAATATGATTCACGGTGTTTGATGCAGCTGTACCAAAAATAACAATTGGCTAAAAATAATGCACATAATTTTCATGTGTTGTATCGACAAACGTGATTGATTTATGACCGCGTTGTATAAACTGCATAAAGCGCAACACATTAACACATGATTTGCTTAACGATTTCTTGCGTTAATAAAGTTATGCTATTTTGAACATTATCACATTTCAATTTGGTTCATTTATTTAAGGAGAACAAGGAAAACTTAATAGAAATAGCTATTAAGGGAAACATCGTTTCTTGATTGGTGGGGGAAGTTACAACCCATTTTATAGGTCGTAAACGCTATAATCCTGGTAAGGCTATGTGCACACTGTAATTGAAATATTATTTTAAAGATTTATGGGTGATATTAGAGCAGCAGGAAAATATCAGAAAATGATTGCTTTCTTTGCGTAATTTTTTTTCCATTTTGCATTGTGTACCTGTCAAACTCTCTATTAATGAATGGATATAAATTCATCAAATGCATCACTAATTGTATCAGGTTGTTGCAAAATTTTACCTTTCAAGAAATTTTGCAAAAAAACGAAATAATGGTAATCTGATGGTGTAAGGCCAGGGCTGTATGGTGGATTTGTAAAAGATGTTGTCTTGCTAAAATATGATTCCTTTACGATTTGCCAATTCTGGACATTTTTCTTTGATTGCTCCATTTAATTTCACCAGTTGTTTACAGTGCATTCTAAATGAATCATTTAATTGCTTAGAAGCAGTTCAAAATACAGAAAACCTTTGTAAACCCACCAAATTGGCACTATGATTTTCTTTTGACGCAATTCAGTTTGCTATATGATCTTTTCGATTGATGTTATTGGAAACAATTCACTTCTTACAACCAGTTATAATTCACTTCAAAATTAGACCAAATATCGAGCTTGGTATCGAACCCAAGCTTCTGGAAATGGCTGTCGATTGTTGAAAAATGAATTTGGAGTTTCCTTGCCAACCCCACGTGTTGAAATATGGGGATCTGATTGGATTATGGCTTTGATTTCGTCATCATCAACTTCAGTTGATTAACTGGAAAGTTTGGTAACCTTTTAGTAAAAAATCATTGGCAACTTTCTTGCCTTTACGAAAATAAAAAAGAAAAATAATGTATGTACTAGTAAATATGACGAGAATGCTTGTTTTTGCACCTCATGTTAAACTCAATATCAAACTAAGACCAGTAATTAAAATTGTACACAACTTTCTTCTAGAGCAAGATAAAGGTGACTACTAGATTTTTTTTATCTTCAATCACGTGTTGCAGACATTAACTTTGTACACCATTAGTTTTTAACGTTTATTCTTCTTATAAAAGAAATAAAATATGAGTTAATAAGGTTTTCAGATTTCGTAATAAGTGTATTGTTGTACTATTTTGAAAAACATTAAAATGAAAAACATTAAAATGAAAACCATTCAAATGAAAACCATTAAAATGAAAACAATATTTACACGGGAATTGTTTTTGAAAGGACATTAACCTGACGTTTTAACTTGATTTGTTTAGTAATTTAATTGAATGTCCACGACAGTTAAGGAAAAGTTAATAAAAAAATTGCCATTAAAGAAAACATTGTTACCTAAATGGCGGAGAAAGCTATAACCGACTTTATAGGCCATAAAATCTGGTAAGGCTACTTTTGTAAGGCTACATTTGTAATTGAAATATTTCCTTAAAGATTTGTCACACATTAACAATGTTCTATTAATAAATGGAGACAAAATGCACTTTTATTAATACAATTACGAAAATCAATTAATAGTGTTAGTTGAAACAAGTGATAGTTGAAAAAACTAAAAAACAAAATTAATTATTAAAAACTGACGAAAACACTTAGCAGCAATTATTATTAACTTAATTATAAGCCAATATTAACTTTGCATTGTAAACTTTATATTGGTATTTCAATATAAGATCCATACGATTTTATTTTGCAACCCTACGATCTACAAAAATTTATTAATGAAGTATACTACATTAATTTGGACTTTGACTAGTCCCTTCATAGTTACCTAGATGTCTATAATGTGGTTCGTTTAATGATTTATTAAAGTGAATTGATTTTAGGGAATTATTCGTTAGCTAAAACCATGATTTGCAAACAAGAAAGATACCCTACAATAACCATGGACAACTGAAAGCTGCAACTGGTGGAAAAGTCTAAATATCTGATTACAACAATAACACAAAACGAAAAGTTAAAACAAGGGCTACTTCTTTTTAAGTTTACTTCTATTTAAACTGAACAGTTTACGAAATAATAATTTTTTTAATATGTAACGATATTGGTAAAGTTCAGCATCACCGAAACAAATACTCTTATACAAACAAGCTTTATACCATGTATTTCAGATCAATTACACTACATACATATATTTTGGCATCGTTCAAAATCATGCAGGGTGAGGAAATTACTGGGGTTATATTCAATGCAGGATAATTTCTTTATTTCGAATGGAACACCTGTACTTTTTATAGCAGATTGTAGCAAATTTAGATTATTTTTAATCTCCATAAGACTAGACCTATATGTGATAGTTTTTCAGTTATAAAATATCTGTAGTAGTTGTGATCGATTGACAAGATATAAAACAGTAAACATAACAGTATCAAATTCAATAATATTAGTTTCCTTTCAACCAACATCTCCTTTCTATTTATTAATTTTAATTATTTTTGAATAGCTGTTTTCGAATTATTGACTGTTTTTGTAATTTTCTGCAACTAGTTTCAAGTAATATATTGAACCTAGGTTGAGAGTAAATTTAAAAACATGGATTTATCAAATTTTATTAAGAAAATCAGTTTTACTTTGAGCAGGATTCGAGCCTGCGACCTTCTGCCATCATGACAAGCAATCAAATATTCATTTATTAGTTCGAATTAATTATTCTTGCAAAAAGTACTTTAAATTAAATACAAAAAGAATCTTACACCTCATACATTTTTCCTGGTGCCTGTGGTATTTTAAAACGGTCTGAGTCTTTATTTACAATCCACCAGTGTCTTAACTTAACATTAATTAACAATAAATAATAAAATATGTACAATAGATAGTCAGGGTATTGCTACGAAATGTGGATTTGCTTATGGTTAGGAAATAGTTGAAGAAGTAAGTACATCGAAGGAATCCATTCGTACAACTGGTGGTGGAAGTAGTGGATGTGATGTTGATATCTGTGATTTTCCAATAGAATGACAGTACATCTATTTATCATGCAACTTTTCTGGTACCTGGATTTGCATTCTCAACAAATGATCATAAGACAATGAATTCATTCTCGTTTTGGGAGATTAACTTGAAGGAACATAGAAGGATATCTGAGCTGTTGGTATTAATCAATTTTATATTCATGGCTTTCTTCTACCATAAGGAAAACAAAAAGTTAACAAAATTTAAAACTTCTAAAGGTGTGGGTTCAAAAATACCTCCATCCATTTTAATGCACTTTCTGCTTTTTGCAATAAGGTGTTAAATAAAATGACCCGAGGTTGCTAAGGGTGCATCCTCCAAATGCGCACACAATGCAGATTGTAGAAAATCGATGTTACCTGGTCTCGTAAGATGACCTTCGAAAATTACCGGGCCAATTAGGTGGTTATCGATAATATTGCACCATAAATTTATTGAAAAATAGGGTTGAAAATTATTTCCAATAACAGAGTGAAAGTGGGGGAGAAGCATTACTATCTCTTTTCTACTAGATATTGGGAATTACTTCATATTACCTGTCAAGTTTGTTACAGAAATTGTAAACAAACATAAAGCATGAGATAATTTCTCAAAGGATTTAATAAAAGCTCGATACAGTGTCTGTTAAACCCTTTGATCAATTATTTTCAAGATCTTTAGAGTAAAATCTTTAAGGTGTAAATGTCTACTATGTGGTACATCAAAACTTCTATCATATGATTTAGGCCAACTTGATCAATTTTCCATCAACTGTTTTCTGTATCGTCAACCGAATTGATCTAAATTATGAGGTATTAGTTAGTCAGTGTTTCTTTTATTTCCGAAAAATGGTACAAGCCTAACAGAACAAAAAGTAAAAGGTTTTAAAAGTAAGAGTTTTTCTCTTACTTTAAAAGTAGTCAATATGTGGAACTGGAATGTCTTCACGTTATAATATTACTTAATTACAAACTACCACGATTTTCTTTATTTTATGATATTTATCGTAATTTTCATGCAAATACAATTTGAAATGAAAATAAATTTAAATAATTCTATCAGTTAGTTATACTATTATTATAGTAAAAATACGAATCAGTATATCTGATGGTTATTTTCTAATAGTCCTCAATGTTTATTTCAACCAAAAAAAATTTGAATGTGACATTGAATGTGAAAGAATAATTAAAGATTAATTTAGTCACATAAATAATAACATAAAATTGCATTGTACTGCCAATAACATTTTTGTCATTAACAGTTTCTTCGTTTTATATTTTGAATTAGGTATTTTCCAAAGAAGACTGAAATTAATAGATTTATTGGTTAATTTTTGATAATTTACGGTAATTTAAACAATTTATAATGTGCTAAATGTGATTTTATGCTTTGGTAATGAATTTTTGGAATTTAATTATATTTGTAAATTTTATGGTATTCTAAAAATTGTACTATTGGTATAATAAAATTAAAGCTTAGTACTATATCATAATTTATAGTTATTTTTGTATAATATTTGGCTGGTAAACATTTATTTGCCTTCTTATATAATAACTAGAACACAATTTGTTTAATTCTTCCTTTTTATTACTGCTAAGACTAAGAAATTATTAGTTTTAAGTACTAACATAACAATGCCATAATTTATCCCATTGAGTTGTCGACAAGATTTGGCAGAATTTTGCATTACTATAAAAATGCATTGCGGATTTTCTGCGGTCGTTGTAACAAAGAACAAGTATCGAGTAAAAATCAACATCATCCATCCCATTAGCTGTTAACTTAATGTTAATGAAATGAAACAAATAAATGAACGAATTTGTTCAATAATGCAGATAGACGAGTTTTATTTCTTTTTATCTCTAACTTATGATCATTATTATTATTACTTTTACTTAGGGTAGGACGTCGTGGGAAAATCTTGGCTCGGAAAAGTTTGGGAACCGCCGGTTTAATCGATACAGTAAATGATGTAATTCGAGATGTAACGTTCGACGTGGTAGGGGAAGCCAGGGAATTGATTTATTACCGGTAAAAAGAAATTGTATGGCTTCACAAAAGAAATTGTTTTACAACCCCCGAAATTAATAACTTACAGTTTAATTAATATTAACATTACCTGATTCCTTGACTTGCTTAACTTTTCTTCCGGAATACGAAAACTTTATTTAAATTTCCCCAAAACCTTCTGATTCTTCATAATGTTATGTTAGTCAGCACATTTCACGTGTCAGCACATTTCCCGAAGTTTATATTGACACTCTCGACAGCTGTTCACAAAATACGAACACGGTTCTTATTTGGAGAGCTATTATCAGGAAGGCAGAAGAAAGAACATTTGAGAGCAAAAACTCTCAAAGTCTCTTTCAGCTCTTGATCGCTGGAAATATTAACAAAAAAAAACTAAATATTAACGTTCTTAATTAATTTATATTTCACCTAGACTTGCAAGGTAGATCCATGTCGATTCAAATTAATTAGTGTTTACAAAGGAAAAACTGTTCTATGGGATATACACAGAGTGGACTATCGTAATTAAGAAAAGCAAAACAAAAAGTTTCTGCGATGTTTTAATGACTCCATAACGTTCTAATTTATTACGCTTGTTTATATTGCTAATAAGTTTCATCAATGTGATCACAAAATTTATATCAGTAGCAAGAGCTTATAAAACTCGAAATATATTTGTCAGAATTTCAAAGACTTTCTTTGGAATTCTTATTGTATTGTTAAATGATCCAAGCAGGAATAGAACATATGCATAATAATAATAATAGAACGCTACAAATGCAAGTATGAATGGTATAGCTCTGGTTGAATTTCAAAATTCAACCAGCGCTAACTTAATAACTAATTTAATAACTAGCTGGATATCAATAACTAGCTATGAAATTAATAGGTGGTGGATATATTGGTGTGTCATTAAATTTATCGATCCAACTGCAAAAGTCAATTAAGGCGCAGGTTATTGTCAATTATATGCAGACCTATTGTAAAATGATTTATGCTAAATACTGAAGAATCTGTAGGAAGAACATTAAAAATATGTTTTAATAAATATTAAAACGTATTTTCCTAGCGACATAAAAATAACATCAAAAAGCTTTTTTCACCTTTATGTATCTATCGTTACGAGCGTTGTAAATTGCACAGGTCACCTTTTTTTTATTATTCTACCAACAGTATAAACAGATACAGGTATTACACCGCATATGCGGTGTAATACCCCAATATGTATTGGGGGTTCGTTTTCAGAGCTTCGTCATAAAGTGAATTTAGCAACAGAACGCGTCATATTATGGAATTTTATTCCCATATAAAACTTAAACATAAATTTCTAAATCGCATTTTATTTACATTCGTGAAATTAGTTAATCATAAAGCTATAGGTATAATGAACGAAGCGAACGAAGTAGAATATAATTTCTAAGCAGTTTTATAATAATCAATGCGCAGCCTAGAGCCTGAAAGCTAGTTCATGTAGTAAGTAGAAATATGCTTTAAAGTCTCACGGTATAGCTATTGAAGAAAATTAAAGTAATTTCTCATTTTCTTACATTGTCAAATTTCATTGTTTTTAAAATACATTGGACCACCTTATGAAGAACGTGATAGTTACAATTTGAGTGTTCAAAAGCAATTAATAGTACAAGTAATCGTGAACGCAGTAAGAAATAATATAGAACACGATAGTCATCATGTAATTAAAAAGGGGTTATCAGATAGAACTGGCAACTGCTATTTAAATACTCCAGCATCAAGAGGCAAACGCATTATTATTTTACACGCTGGTGGAAGTGACGGTTGGGTTGATAGGGACCTTCTTGTGTCTGCAAAGCAGAACAAAAATTGTTACCACTTAAAAAGGACTTAAAAACTACTGTATGCGCTATTTTATACCAAAAGGTGACATCCAGTTGATGCCCTAATGTCTACCGCGGTCAATAGATAGTAAAATACATATTTAGAGACTACGCGAAGGAACTGTAATAATTAACATATCGAACATTAGAAGACGATTTTCCAACTAGTGAACTAATTTATGCATAACTTTTGCCTTCGCTTTCTAACTTAATTATTAATTTTCTTACTTCAATAGTAACTTTTCAGTGATCTTCTTTCATGTTCACTATCAACGTGAATTACACAAAATATGTGTAATATTATAACATATGTTCATAGAATGAAGGTATGTTCTGAGTGATCCTTGCTACCAAAAAGGCATCGATCAAGAACTTGGTGTAGGTCAAGCTACGGTATCTCGGACTGTGAATGCAGTAGTTGACAGCGTAATTGTACATTTATACAAATCGATAAAGTTTCCAATTACCAACAATGCAATAACGGAGGCAGAACAGTTATGGCAAAGCAAGTATAAGTTTCCGACAGTTATTGGTGTTCTTGATTGGTGTTGCATCCATATAGGGATTCTGAAACTAAAACTTCATGAAGATGAGTACATTAATCGAAAAGGTAAGCCCACTCTGAATGTTCAAGCTACTTGTGCTTCCAAAAAAATGTTCACTAGTGTCTGCGTTAGATGGCCTGGATCCCTACATGACTAGAGAATATGAAAATATATGGTTGTCATGTTGATGAGGTAAATTATAATAAGCTTTTAAAAAAAGACTATTTTTTTTGTGTTGTTCCTTTGGGATGAGGTAATTTTATTGTCTTCGATGCAGGGGTTGTATTATAACTACATTATGAATACTGAATTGTGAACACATTATGAATTCATTATGGATCATGAATACATTCTGAACAATCTATTATTAACCTATCGCCACTTATATGCTAATTATTGAGGTGACTGAGCTGCTGCCTCAGCACCTTTCGCTGGGTCACGGTTAGCGTGTATTGTTTACCGCATTCTTGACCTCCCGATAACTGCGTGTGTTTATCAAGGCTTAACCTAGCACTCGATCCACCACAGGCCAAATGAAACGCCGGTTTTCTATCTTACAGTGTGTTTGTTGCGAAAAAATGGAAAATGTACCAAAAATAATAGTTCCCTTTAGTGTTGTGCCCCATAAAGTTGCAAAAAGTTTAGGCGATCCTGATTTCGAACTAACTGAAGAGGCCATCAAGGACAAGAAATCAGATGAAACACGAGTATTATAATAAGCAATTTTAATTGAATCTCGAGTATTGTAATAATTGGCAGAAAGTTGCGTATTGCAATAACTAATGTAATTAATACATAATTAATAATAAAGTTCTCTCTAAAAAAAAGGAACTCAAATAACATGTTTTAGTGAATTTTTATAAGTTAAAGTAATAATAATAATAATAATGTTTATTGGCCACAAGTACAAGGATAACAAAACAAGAAAGAAAATATATGTATACAATATATTAACCAATATGTATATATAAAACAAATACAATTCATCTATACTTCTATTTAAAAAATTAAAAATAAGCCAAATATTGACCAAATAGATAAGTACGTTTCATTTCCATTAAATACAGTTTTTGGTATAGATTCCTTACGCAGCGTCATTTCCAACTGCTTTTCATAGTACTACCTTTATACTATACTCGTGCTAATAATGCTGTAACTGAACTAAGCGTTGGAGTTCTTTTGTAGCCAGTGCTCTAGTTTTATCCGTTGCTGTTTTTTTTTCTTTGGTGGCAAGGATTGAACAGCTGTGACACTACTACCTGACTCCTCAGAAGATGCTTCACGCTCAGCAGATACTTCACTCCCTCTTTGCTGCGTAGATCTGCATTCATCAATACCAAGCTGGTGGCATGGCCCTCCCAATTCTTCTAATTGTAGTAATCCTACAATGTCACTTTCAACAATTTGATCGCTTTATTTCCTATTGTCTTTTAGGCACCAGAAGAATATGACGAAAACCATGACATTAATGATAATGATGAACTACCTCCTGGTCATCAAGGACAAAATATCAGAAGAATCTTGAGTATTGTAATAAACAATTTTAATTGAAACTTGAGTATTGTAATAATTAACAGAATCTTGAGTATTGTAATAACTAACATAATTAATAAACATTAATTAATTAATTAATAATAAGATTGTCTGTCTGAAAAAAAATTAAGCTCAAATAATACATTTTAGTGAATTTTTTTATAAGTTGAAGTACGTTTTATTTCCATAAAAAACAACGCTCAGGTGAGTCACCTTTTACTTGTGCTTGGGGATTATCCTCGCAGGTGTAAGGTTCTTATTGCGAATGCGGAAAGAAAGAAATGGTTATACTCCCACCTTTCACTTTAAATCATAACCTTATATCAGGTGTACAAATAAGTTTCCGCCGTTGGATAAAGGTTGGCGCCACCAGTAGGTTATGGCCAAAATTGTCAGATGTAAAACGTCATTATTGTAAGATTGGACATCTGTCAACAACATGACCTTGAAATATTTCATTGAAATATGTTTATACTTTCGGGAACTTTCGATTTACTTCTTCCATTTGAAGAAATCTGCAGCTGAGGCGCATCGATTGCTTGTAGAAGCATATGGTGAGGCTGTCTTAAGTGAGAGAAGTTGTCGTGAGTGGTTTCAAAGCTTTAAGAACGGTGACATCGAAGACAAGGAACGTAGCGGAAGGCCGAAAGTGTACGAAGACGCGGAATTGCAAGCAAGATTCGTAATGACTAAACAAGCAATTTCACACGGGTTAAAATCATTGGGAATGATTCGAAAATAAGGAAATTGAGCAGGTCTTGAAAAAAAACAAGGCTTGAGAGTGGTATTGGATGTATCTTACGGCTTGAAAGGTCATAATATTACCTGTGATAATTTTTTTACAACCCATGAACTTAAACAAATGCTGCTAAAGCAAAATTTAACTAAAATAGGCACCATTAGGAAGAATAAGACGTCAATTCCCCCAGAACTTTTGCAAATTAAAGGGCGGGAAAAGTTTTCTTCTCGATTTGCCTTTACTTCACAACTCTTGTATCGTACTTGGCTAAATCAAATAAATGTGTCATACTACAAAGTACTTTGCATTTGAATACAGAAGTAGGTGGTTCAAATAAGAAGAAGCCCGCTATTATTACAGACTACAATTCCACAAAAGGTGCAGTTGGTACGTTGGATATATTAATTGCTTGTTACACCTGCAAACGGAAAACAAACAGATAAAAAATGTGCTTGTCATATCAGCGCATTTATATTGTTTATATTAGTAAACACTGATTGTAGAAATTGTAGAAAATATTCAAAATTAACAATCAGAAGCTACGGAGACGATTGAACCACCATGCCCAAAACTCAAAAAAGAGGTGGATGCCAGTCGTGTCCAAAAACCGATAGTAAAAGTTCAATTATCTGCAACAGTTTTAAAAACTTTTTTTTTTTGCAAAAACCATGTAGTGCAAATTTGTTACAATTGTATGAAATAGATTAGAATAATACCCAATATTAGTTTTTGTTTCATCGCCATAGATATAAGAAAAAATTGTATGACACTACGCTTTTCCAACAGGAACAACGAACTGAAAAATTCATTTCGCTGCCTTTCTCTCGGTTCACTAAGGGCTTTCCTAAGATTTTCAATAACGTAGGCATGAAATTAGTTTTTCAGTCCAAAAATACATTAAAAACATTGTTGGGTAATCCTACAGATAAAATAGATATGTTGGAAAAAAACGGAATATACCAAGTTCGCCGTACTGATTGTGATAAAAAGTATGTTGGGCAAACTAGAAGGTCAGTCAAAACGAGGTTCAAAGAGCACATGGCTCACTTAAACTACGGTTGTACCGAAAAGTCTAGCGTTGCCGAACATGCCCTCAACAGCAACCACAGGATAAGTGTAGAAAATGTAAAACTGCTTAGAAATGTATTCAACAATAAGTAATAGAAATGTACTCTACAAATTTTGGCGTAGTGGTGACTTCGTTTTACTTTATTATATGTTCCGTTATAGATTCTCTGTAATCTGTTTGGGTAATCAATGAATAAAAAAAACCACGTGTTTGTAGAACGAACATTGAGGATTCTTTGTAGAAGGAAAAACCCTTACTCTTCTTACTTTGCTGTGAGATAAAATGTCAGAAATCGAAGCTACGTTGCCTTGTGGTACCGCGACGCTATGATTCGTGGTAGCCTGCGAACCACTCTTTTCTGGAGCTGTCAGGAGCCTCGCCAATGTTGGGCTGAAGGTGCTCTTCGTGTCAGGCTTCGCCGGCTGATTCTGCAATCCAAAAATAAATGAATAAAGAAAAAAAGTCTGATTACTAGTTAAATACTTACTTTTGTCAGAATTCCATGCAATAGGGAGTTGGAATTCGTCGACGTGGTGGGAACAGGGTGTACCGTAACTTCCGGGTAGGGCGGCGGGGGTTTACCCCCGTTATTCCGGAGGATATCCTGCTTCTCGCTCTGTGACAGTTTGGCGAACTCGACCAGCATGTCTTTAAAGGAGGTCAGGTCGTTGACGTCTTGTTCCATCGCGTGGGTCAAGTTCAAGTCGCCGGTATTCGAGGTGTTGTGCAGGACTTGAGCGCCCGACCCCAGGGCCATGTTCGAAACGTTGAGGATGTTCCCGGTGGACTTTAAAACGCTGTGCGGCAAACCGGATCGGATCCGACGTCCCCTTCGAGGGACGGTCTCCGGATGCTTCTGCCTGTAATCAGCTATTATAGATTTGACGTCGACGACCGGTCGTTGCATTCTTTGCCTGTAATCGACGGCCGCTCCCGCGTCGACGTTGTTATTGTACGGGGGCCGGCCGTTGAAATTTTTCTGCTTGTGGTTCCTGCTTCGTTGGACGTCGTTCTGGTACCTGTCCGGGGAACCTTCGAACGTCTCGTCGTCGAAATCGCCGAGATTCAACAGCAGCAACTGCTTTTGCCTCTCCAACCTCAACAGCAGTTCCTCTTTCAGCTTCTTAAAGTGCAGTATGTTGTTCCACTCTTTCTCCTTTTGCTTCGCGAGCTCCCCCAGGGTCCTGATCTCGGCTAGAATTTGCTCGGTCGACGCCTGGATCTGCTCGAAACTGTTCCCCCCGATACTGTCCATGCACTTCTTCAAGAAGTTGTCCCTCATCGTGAAGCTCCTCTGCATCTCGACGTGCAGCCGCTTCATCGCGGACTCGTTCGCTTCGGCCTCCAGTTTCCGCTTCAGGGACACCTCGGTGCCTGTATCGTTGTCGTTGCTGCTGTTGTCTTCGGTGATGTGGTTCGCCTCCAAGTTACCGTTCATCTCGTTCGTGTTTTCCATCTTGATGTCTTCTCGTAGGCCTTCGCGTTTGATTTCGGTAACGTTCACGTGACCGGGGGAATCGTTTGGCGCCTCATCGTCGACCTCCTTCTTGCACATGTTCTTTATTAGGTCCTGCCTTTGCTCCGCGTGACCCGGGGACGACGGTTGCTGCGAATCGCAGCCCTCCTGCACATCCTCCATGACGTGCATTTTATTGAGACTGCAAAGAGGAAACAAACAGAAATTAGATGTATAATTATACTTTTCTTTTTTCGTTTATTTATTTATTCACTCTAGAAGAGTGTTTATCCGAGTATAACGAATAAAATTAAAATAATAATAATCACAATAATAAAATATATTCCATAATATTAGTAATTACAGTTTGTGTATTTCTCCTGGTTAGAATGTTTTCCAGGTGGTTAAATCAATTTTGTTTTCAAAACTGTCCCAAATATCTTCGAGAAAACCGGTGGTACCGATACTGCCCTGTTATAGTTTGAGATGTACTTTGAACCAGTTTTATGTACAGGACTAATTTTTGCAATTTTGAAGCTGTTGTCTCTGTGGGAAGAGACCATTTTTTATGCATTTATTGATTATTATTGATATTTTTTATGATTACTAGTATTGGGGTCAGGATATGTCTGAATTTTTTTTACTAGGTGTGGTTTTATTTTATCATATCCCCTAAGTTTTTCATAGTTACATACTCCTCTTGATGAAGGAGAGTCATGAGGAAAGTCATGAAGCAAAGGGGACTAACATGTATTGGAACAATTAGGAAGAATAAAAGGGAAATTCCGCCAGAATTTTTACCAAAGAATATCTACACTGTATGGTTTTACTAAGGAAATCACACTAGTTTCGTATGTACCCAAAAAAAAAGCCGTTATCTTGGTGTCTTCTTCGCATCACCACCAATGTGAAAATCCAGAGTCTGCAAAACTCCACATCATACTTGATTACAATGCTACAAAAGGTGGGGTGGATGCAACAGATGAAAAATGTTCAAAATGCACATGCAGTCGTAGAAATATTTTTGAATACACGGGGTGTTTGGTTTATTTTAAAAATTACCCAAATTCAGATTTTAGATAGTCAAGTTTAGGTCTAAAATATTTCTTCAATATTTTCTAAAACACATTGCGAAATCGTTGTCATAATTAAAATAGGATCAAGGTAAGAGAAAGTCATGTGGGATGTACACATCAACTAGTTTTTACTAGGTGTGGTTTTATTTTATCATATCCTCAAGTTTTTCACAGTTGCATACTCCACTTGTATAAATTTGTTTTTCAGAAAATGACAGTCACAGATTATTTCTATTAATATTGTCCTGATCAGTGATTAGATGATCAATTAAAGTATAAGTTAAAGTATAAACTATTCTATAACAATTAGTTTTTATAATTGAACTATATTCATCAGTTATATTATTCTTTTGTTATATATCAATATTTCCATCTCCAACCATGAGTGCTTGTTTAATTGTACCCATTGTACTGTCAAGCAATTCGAAGAAGGCATTATTTGGTGAATTGGGTTTCTTGTAGAAGGCATAACTATCTTTATGTTTAGTTCTCCCACTTTTATGATAAGCGGTACCGCCACGTCTACCATCCCTACACGAATGTTTCTTTCAAATCTAATACTTTCAAGTTCCCCTTAACATAGGCATGTTTCTGAAAGAACCAGAAAGTCCAGATTTTGTTCCAAGAGTAGTCTTTCTTATTTCTAATGCTTCTTATACTTAGGTATATTATTTTTATCTTTTTATTGTTTTCTTTTCTAGTTATTTAAGTCTTCTATGTTAGTCATTTTCTTATTACATGTATTTCTTGATTCTTGTTTTCTTGATTCAGCTTTGTAAGATCCTCATTAATAAAATATAGTATTTTATATTATTTGGTGGGGTTCTTGGTTTTTCCTTTGACTCATTAAATCCTCCTGTTCGCTTACTAGTGGTATTCCATTGATGATAATGTTTTTCTGTTCATTGATGTTTTTCTCCTGGGATAGGACTTGCTTTTGCAAGTTACATACTTGGTTTTTCAGACTTTTGTTAACTTCAATTTGTTCTTCATATTTTTATAAATAGATTATCATATTTCCTCCTATCCATATCTTCCAGTTTTTTGAACAGATCCAATAATGTTAGGTCCTTTTCCTGTACTGTTTGGGAACTTTTAACCTGATTTTTAGAGTTGCATTTTGAACATATGTAAACATGTCTTTCTTTCCACTGGTTTTCTTATATTCTTTTCCATAATAGATGAGCCTTTTGCTTTTACTATGCTAACACATTTTGCATGATACCATTTATTACACAAACTCCAGCAGATACAGTAGGTTTTTGCAGCAGTAGCTAAACATACATTACACTTGTCAGCCAATTGTTAATCAATCTTAAATTGTTGTCTCAATTCTTTCAATTATAAACCAAACAAAGAACACAACGACCTGAAATACCTGACTGTTTTATAAGTTCTTATCATTTTTCTAATAATGTACTAATCCAAAGTCCAAAGAAAGAAAATGAAGACTTTCCTTGGAAAGTTTTACTTTGAAACGCAATTTTAGGTGAATATTTTTCTGTGCTAAAGTCACCCACTGAGATGTTTTTAGATTTTGGCTAAAAGTATTACCGGTAGATTTAAACTTTTAACAAAGTTTTATTCAACCAAGTTTTGTGAGAAGAGCTTTATGAAAACGTTTTTCGAGTTTACAAGTGGTTGAGATATTTTTCTTGCTTTAATTAATTCTTTATATAGTTGTCTTTATTTTCTTAACAATCTTGAGTGCCTTGTTGTTGAAAAAATCTGCAATAATCTCTAAAATTCAAAAATATATTGCTATAGATTTCTGTTCATTCCAAAATCTTACAAGTGTTAAGGTGGTAAAATGGAAATGTAAAGATGCTAAAGAGTCTTTCTCCAATCTTTCAATTATAAACCATACAAAGTACATAACGTCCTGAAACACCTGACCATATATTTTGTTAGTATACCATTCAAAGAGTGTATTGAAATAAACTTATATATAAGTATACCATTGAAAGAGGGATATAATCTAACAATAATAAGCAGACAGTTGCTATTATAAGAGGAGTCTCTGAGGGGTTTCTAGAATGATGTGCTAATGCAAAGTACATCATTGTCCTAATGATCTACCAAGGTAAAGTCCAAAGAAGGAAGGTGAAGATTTTCCTTGGAAAGTTTTTCTTTCAATTTATATAACATGCTTCTTGTGATAAGTTATTACAATTAGTGGTTAATGCGTTTAACCTCAAATAACTTTGTGAATACTTTATTTCAATGATTCAACAATTCTTCTCATTCAACCAAGTTTTATGAGAAGAATTGTTTTATCAAAATTTAAAAACATATCAGTAAGTGACCTTATAGTAAGACTTTGGTTTAGTACATTAAGAGAATGATGTATAATACTTTGCACTAGTACATCATTCTACAAATCTTTCAGGGGCCCCTGTATAATAACAACTCTCTGCTTATTATTGTTAGATCCCTGGCAACAACACTGCATAGCTCTTTGAATGATATACTTCCAAGTCTATTTCAATAAGAGCTAACAAAACAGCCAAGGATGTTTTCAGGATGTTCTGTTCTTAGTATGGTTTGTAATTGTAATTCTATAATCTTCACTAAAGAAAACATTTTAGTTAAAATATATAAACTATTAATATTGATATGACACTTGTTAGTGAATTTCCATTTAAATCCATCCGAAATGGGACATCTGTGTATGGCCTTGACCATCAGGCACAAATTGACCATGTATTATACAGATGTACTGCAGAAGTTTTTGTTATACCAGAGGCAATATTTATGTGGGGTGTGACATGGGTGGTTTCGCTTTGAATTTTGCGTCATTTCTGTTGTGTTAGACTTATCTAATAAACCTTCTTACGAGAATGAAAAAGTAAACTGCAAATCTGACTCTTAAACTAATTTTTAATTCTATTCAAAGTACTAGTTTAATAGTATTAAAAATTATTTGTAACTACTAGTAGTTTAAATTATAATAATACTCTTATTTCAACACCTTATGTAATTTAGATATATAATTCTGGACCAGATTTCTAATGTTATCATTGTTGGTTTTCATAGAATAAAAAACAATTATTCTATAAAACATTTCGATTATTGACTAATTGCCTTTAAGAATAGCTATTTTTTGCACTGTTGACATTACAACATATGTGTTGGAACATCAGGTTGTTCTAAATTGGCAAATAAAGATTAACTTCACAGGTTCACCTCGATGGCAGGAAATAAGAATAAAGTTTAATAAGTTGTGGCTGGAAAACCACATAAAAAAATTATATTCCTTGTTATTTGCTCTTTGAAGAAGTGTTTGACTTCTGAAGCTGAAAACTTAATAGTATTCTCAATTAAAATGTCAGCTTGGAGAAATTGTGTAAGAATAATCATTACTAGCACAATAAAAGCAAGTAGACTAAACATAGTGATCCTTTGTAAGGACAACAGAGGCCATATTTGTTAATGTTAAGATCCTACAATGATGCAATCATATCCGGTAATAGATTAATAATAAAAAAATAATACTGAATTACAAATTTATTTATTGTTTGAAAATAACTTTCTGATATTTTTAAAATTAACTTCTTAAGAAGTTAAGAAGAACAAGTTAACTATTATGTTGAATATTAGATCCAAGATGATTTTTTTTTCTTAACAAACGTTGCCCAAAATCTACCTTTTGTTTAGATTAATCTAATGTTCATTTTTTGGCAAACTGGGAAAGTTATGCAAACGTGCGCTAATTTTAATTAAACGTGCACAGTTCAATAGAGAACTGCAAAACACCAAAGTATAATTCTTTCTGTAGCAACACATTGTTAACGAATATAAAGGTTA
>JAWQRM010000531.1:0-21707 GCA_033557675.1 Coptodactyla brooksi | reverse complement strand
TAATATATCAGGCGAATACGGTGGGTGGTCAATGACACAGTTATTTTTTTAGTCAAAAATTTACGAACTTTTAACGTTTTATATTGTGGTTCATTATTGTGGTTTATACAGTAAAAACAGCTGTTTTCCTGCTGGATATTCAGGCCTAAAGCTTCAATTCTTGACCACATACGATGTAAAGCTGCTAAATAATATTCTCCATTCACAGTTTTACCTTGTGGAACAAATTCCTTGTAGACAATCCCTTGTGAATCATGAAAAGTAATCAACATTGTCTTGATTCTTAACTTCTGACAACGCAATTTGATGAACAATTTCTATATTTGTTTTTAATTCTTCAGCCAACATCCTCACATTAAAATTTCTGTCGACAGTAATGATTCACGGATTTTTTCCACAAATTCAGCACGATTTTTATTTTCTGGACGACCAGATCTTTCATTATTTCTTTCTTTCATCAATTCATAAGTCCCACCAAATTTTTTCCTAGTTTAAAACAAAATTTAATATTTGCTTTTTGTTTCGTTATGTTCTTATGACATCAATACAATTTCTACCATCATTCAAATGGCTGTAACTTTGCAACCTGGCATCCGATTAGCATGAACTTGGGTGCATTCGAAAGAGGTATCTATATTTGTATCTTTCTAATAATATGTATGTTCGATGGATAGCACTACCTGTTCTATGATTTAAATTAAAGTTCTCGTTATTTAATTGTCATACTGTGTATGTCTAATAAGCTATTACACATCACATTTATAATCTTGTAAATAATAGAAAATAGGGGAACCAACAACCACTTGTTGATTGAATTAATTTGATCGTTGCAATACAAACTGAGCAAATTAAAACCTGAAATCTGGAATGGATAAGATTTCAAGATAAAATCCATAAATTCGTATATGCTTCATAGATCTTAAAAAGCTTTCAATAGGGTAAGAGGAGAAGATGTATGGCAGTGTCTAGAGAGAGGAGGGATAGAAAGAGGAATGATAGAAATGATCAAGGCATTGTATAAATATAACAAAAATAAAAAGAATGAAAAGAAATACATATATATTTCATAGATCTTAAAAAAGTCTTCGATAGGGTAAGAAGAGAAGATGTATGGCAGAGTCTAAACAGAAGAGGGATAGAAAGACGTATGATATAGATGATCAAGATACCTCTAACGTAGAATCTGATAAATTTGGAACACAAATAGACTGAAAACAAGGATGCATATTAAGCCTATTATTGCTCTATAGTTATAGACGATGCTATAAAGAGAAGCAAAGAAAAAGGGAAAAATATGAAAGTAAAAAATTGAAAAATGAAAACAATCTCCATAGAATCAGAAGAGGTATTACAACAGAATCTAAAGAGGAGCTAAAAAAAGATAAACATGGAGATGAACACGAATAAAACAAACAATGATAATGGCAGCAGAAGAAAAAAAACATAACATCACGATGGAAGGAAGAATCCTATAACAAGTTAAAAGTTACAACTACCTTACTAGGAACAATTACAGAATAAAATGGAAAAATGAAGAAAGAAATAAATGAAAGAATAGGAAATACCGCTACAATATACAATGTACTAAGAAGTACATTTTTAGATAAGTAAGAAATATCAAAACAAATAAAGACCGAAGTATACAAGAAAGTTGTCAGACCAACATGGACAACCACAAATAGAATTAAAAGAAATATGATTTGTAAGAAAGATAGAAGGAATAACGAGAAGTGATAGAATTAGAAACACAACAATTACAAGACAGCAAAATATTAAACCAGTCGAAATACCAAGACCAAGTCTTTCATCATCATTTAAATCTTCACGACCATTTTTAAAACGATTGAACCATTAATTAATAATAAACTGTAGCTTTATGCATTCAATTATCATCATACGCTTTTTTCATCAATTTGTAAGTCTCAGCACATTTTTTCCCATTTTAAAACAAAATTTAATACTTGCTCTTTGTTCCATTATGTTTTTATATTCGACGGATGGTGCTACTTGTTCTATGATTTAAATGAAAATTCTTGTTATTTAATTGTCATACTGTGTATGTCTAATAAAGTATTACACATCACATTTATAATCTTGTAAATAATAAAAATTAAGGGAACCAACAATCACTTGTTCAACCTGTTAGTTGTTGATAGTTCACCAATACAAAATGAGCAGACAGGAATTTGATGGCAAATTAAAACCTGAAATCTGGAATAGATAAGATTTCACGATAAAATCCATAAATTCCTCATTAGAAAATCTTTTAAACTCAAGAGCTTAAACTCAACAAGGTTATCTCTGTTAGTTTCCAAGATATCTCTAAAAAATAACTCAAAACTTTTAGGAAACAAACAGCATTAAACTGCTTGCTGTCTCCAATGCTTCTTGTTTGGGTAGCGGCCCAGACAATGGAATTGCTCTATTCCTGGCATTGCAAAACCAATTGTTGACAACTTGATCCGCTGCCAATCCTTCTGACTTCGGAAATTTTCGTTTTTGCTCCAAGTTAACACTTTCCTCAACCATCTATTATAATTCACTTTCATTTTTCATATCATTAATTTGTATTTTTCATACCCCATATTTTTCGGCCAACTTTCATGAACTTAACGCATACTTTTCACATTCCGCGATAATATTTATTTTGTCTTTTAGCGGTATACTTAATTAAGAAACTTTCAAATACGGAGACAATTTTAAACTAATCAAGTAACTGAAAGAACCTTTCGAAGACGGAGGGAATTTTAAACTAACCACAAGTAACTGGAAGACCACATTGTATATACATATAAAATTTGTAGAAATTATTTATTTATATAAATAATATTATTTATCTAAATAATAATATTAATAATATGTATTAACTTGGTCGTTTAAAATTTCAGACAGAAAGTAGATATTCGTTTGTTATTTTCTATGATTCACATGCAGTGAATCCTAACACTCTAACAACATCCTGTAAGAAGCTTTACTCGTGTTGTTTAATGTTCCGTTCTTTGCACTGTCCGACCTTGAAACCTTAAGATTCTCAACACCCGTATTGTTTTTCGTTCCTTGCGACTTAGCAATGTGCCAGCAGACCCCATCACCGCAAGAGCTGCAACTTCACACCCAGCACATCATGCAGAACGCCCTGATAAGAAAAAAGCTTCTGGAACAGAACGGGAATTTCCACCGGAGGCAGGAGTTGCAGCAGCATGCACACGGACTTTCATCAGCAGCAGCACTTTCATCAGTACGGACGTGGGGCAACCCCACCTCCGTGCTGATGAAAATGACTGTGGAAAAAAACGATTGTATGTAGCTCGGAATGTTTGCTTTTATGTAAAACCATCATCATCGTTTGTCCTCGATGGCAGGCAAAGACGTCATCAGAAACGACCAGATCAAGGTGCAAGAATGCAGGGCTGTCACCGGTTTGAGGCCCCAAACGGTCCCGCAGCAACAGTCGCAAGTTCAGCAGCAATGGAACGCCCAATTCCAGCAACAAATAAACGAACAAGGTGATCTTGTTCGAGTCGAAAATTTGTGGTGTCTAGTTTGATTTATTTATTTTTTTGTAGGGCGAGCGACTGTGCAGAACAATACAAATATCGAACAGCAAATGCAACAACATGATCAATTCTTGCTGCAGCAGAGGATTTTCAATCAGCAGCAGCAGCAACAGCGCAGGCAACAAATACAGCAACAGCAGTAACAGTTTACAAACTTGTAATTCTGCTATGGCACCATAGGGAATTACATGTTCGCAAACTCTTCCCCAGCATGCTACATGCACCATCAGTGGTTGTTACAGAATTAGCATTTGAGTTGGTTGCAAGTTAATTTTCGATTAGGATTATTGTTGTATTAAGAAGAGATTAGAATGGAACATTAAGAAACATTATTTTTGTGTTTTTCTTAATGATCCACTAAGACAAACACAAAAATAATTTTTCAAATTCTAGAGACATAGTTCTACAAAAATAACATTACAAAAACAATCTTGGAAATCTCTCAACACTAAACTTAATCGAAAATTAATTTACGACCAACTGAAATGCTGATTCTGTAACAACCATTCATGGTGCAACCTGTACTCTTCTTGCTTGCCCCATGAATTTGTTTGTTTATTTTCATGGAGAATAAACAAACAAAAATTGGCAGTGCGGTAGCAGTTTAATCAGACCAAGCAATTTACGGGCAACAAGAATACAGGTGGCACCATCAATGGTTATCACAGAATCAGCATTTCAGTTGGTCGTGATTCATTGTTAATTTGTTAAGTTTATTGTTGTGAGATGTCCAAGAGTGTTTCTGTAAGGTTATTTTTGTAAAACTATGTCTCTGGAATTTGAAAGATTATTTTTGTTTTTCTTAAAGGAACATTAAATTTTCATTCTTTCATTGTAAAATGCCTTATTAAGAACCCTCTAAAACGAGCCCAAACTAGATGGAATTGATGTTGTTTCTTCAATTTTCTCGGTAATCGCAATAGGTAAGTAAGGATTGTTGCGCATGAAATTAAAGGATATTTTGTAAGGAATCCAAAAAGATGTTCCGATAAAAAAAACGTTAGTTCAAACAAAATTCCCATAAAAACGTTTTTGTAAGTTTTTAAACAAACAAAATTAATGACTCGTTGGTTTACGATGAGAATCACTAGAAGATCCTCATAAAGATATTAGAAAAGGTAAAGTAATTATCGGGTTGTTGCAGTTATATATATTTCATTTTTACAAGTTTTGCAAAAATCAAAATAAATGGTAATCTGATGATGCCAGGTCAGGGCTAGATAGTGGATGTGACATCACTTGCCAACCTAGCTCCAATAATTTTTAATACGTCACTAAAAATGTACATGATCTAGTATTGTCATGGTGAAATACGATTTGTCAATCCACTTTGGCAAATCTTCACGAATGCTTCGCTTAATTTCACTAGTTTGCAATACACATCCGAATTAGTCGTCTGGTTCTTTGGAAACACCTCAAAATACGCAACACAATTATAATCCCACCAAATTGACAACACAATATTTTTTTGTTGCATTTGTGCTTTCAATATAGATTGTGCTGGTTCATCACATTTGCTCCAGGACATTTTTCAGCTGTTGTTTTTGTAAACAATTCATTTTTCATCACAATTAACCATTCATTTCAAAATTGGATCGTTTTCATTACTCTTGAGGTGAAAATTGCAATTGTTGATGCCTTGTGTTATGTGAATCTCTTTCAATTCACGCAGAACCCAAATATCGAGCTTTTTAACAAATCCAAGCTTTTACAAAGAGATATTTGTAAAAGCTTCATGGTTAAAAAACGAATTTGAAGCTCTTCATCAATCTCACGAGTTGAAATATGGTGATTTGTTTCGATTATGGCTGTAATTTCGTCATCATCAACTTCCGTTGGTCGACTGAAACGTTGATTATCTTTGAGTGAAAAATTAACATCAGCACCACGAACTTCACATATCACTTTATGAGCATGAGCAGCTTTCTTGCCTTTTACAAAAATAAAAAAGCAAAATATGACGAAAATGCTTGTTTTTGCATTCTATATTAAACTCGAGATCAAACTAAGACCTGTAAATAAAATTACATGCAACTCACTTCAAAAGCAAGACGAAAATTAGTTAAGTAATTTGAGAATACGAAAATTACTTTTACAACAACCTAATAGAAATAAGCAAATCAACCATGAAATGCTAATCCTAACTCATTCAAGCTCCGGTTTTTGTATTAGTGGATCATGCATTAAATTTATGAATAAGGGGAGTGATGTTGTCTTACTTAAAAATTGTTTTGTGCTGTTAAAGTCTGCAAATAAATTAGTAATTGTACGTAAATTTCAAAGGATCTTCCTTGCGCAGTTGAAGATAAATTTTTGGTTTCTTTGATTTTCATTATTTTACAAAAATATATTTTGTTACAAAAAGTTGTAAAAAAATAAAAAATATTTAGATTAAGTACCTCAACCATATGTACAAATTTAAATGTTGAGGTATACTGTTGGCCTTTTTAGAATACTGCAGCAAAAAACTGAACACTGTTTCCATAACGTAAACAAAAGTGACCTCAAATCCTATATACAAAATAATAGAAACAAATGAAATGAAAAGTCTCATTATTTCTTAATATCTCATATTATTTCTTAAAAGGTTAATTGATAATTTTTGGAATTAGTTAAATAGAAGACAGATTTAAACAGACATCATTAATATTACTATGATTTATCTCTTATGTTTCTGGTAAATAATGTTGTTAAATAATGGACCTGCATATGAAATATTGTAAACATATTAAAATTTTTGTTACTGCATAATTAATAAAATTCAATATTCAAATAAAAAAAGAAAATGTGTACTGTTTTTCGAAGATAAGAAGTTCATTCATCATTTTTGGTATCATTTCAAAAGACAGCGATTTTAAAAATGCATTTATAGCCATATAATCATCTATCATATTACGGAAGATGAAAATAGTCAATAATTTATCATTTATAGGACGTTTCTGGAATAGCGTTATTAAATAATCAGCTTGTACATGTACAAAATATTGTAAGTATGTTAAAATAAAAGTATTATGAAGTTATTATTACTGCATAATTAATCAAATTTAATATTCAGTTGCAAAAAAGTTTTTCCAACAGTAGAAATTTAACTATTGATGGAAACCATTAGAAGGTTAACACTTGGAATACTAGATTTTAAACTTGCACCACTTATATCAATATATAAATTAATTTAATGGAAAAGAATACATGTTTCTTATAAAAATGTCACTGAGACCACATTCTAGAATTGATACTTTTTTTAAGTTATATTTGGGTTAAGGAAGTATACAATTATAATGTTTTTTTTGCAAATTTGTTTGAAGTTTGATGAAACTAATAATATGGGAGAAAAACATGTTTAAATTAACCAAAAATGTGTCGAAACTAATTACCTTATACAATTTACAAAGGTATATAATTACAATAATAACATTAATAATAAATTAACATTTATTAAAATATAATAATTTGGAGAAAATAATTTTATGCTCCAATTTTACCTTTATTAATTCTGTTGTAGTTATATGAGTTAATTTTTATACCGATGCTTTCAATTTCTACCTAAAATTAAGTTTTTGGTCAAACTATGATATTAACAAATTAACATATAGCTTATATCGAAAAGGTAAACCACATGATTATAAAATGTTGTCCAGACTTTTGACATATACTGTACATTTGTTGTTATTAGCACATTTCGCGATTTTTACCTTTTTGGACGTTACTGTGTCTAATTTTATTTAAATCATTTTTAGGGTTTAAATAAAAATTATCTTGCACTTGTAAAATATTGTAATAAAATGTGTTCAAGTTGTTTCGGATATATCGGTTACATTGTTGGTTTTCTGATGTAATGTGCTACGTACGTACATAAATATGCCGTAAACACGTCTTAATTTAAAAATTCCTTTTACTCATGCAAATACTTTACACTATTTTCGTAAATTTTGTAGCTAACAAAAAACGTTTTAGATGTTAACTTGGGAAGTTGTAAAATAATAGGATATTAAGTTTTGAAATTGTCTCTAGTGTAAATGTGGTCTCTATTTCTCTCTCTTGTGAAAATATTTGAAGAAATCCAAGTATATCAAATTAAAAAATATGCAAAATGTTATACCATGGCATGCCAAAAACACGCTATTTTTCTAAGCATTGCGACAGTTTTATTTTTATTTTATTTTAATTTAAATTCTCCGTCAGATTTCGAATCTGAACAAAAAATTCTTTGACTAATTATATTTGTCCTGCAAGTTTATACATGTCTAGGTACTATATACCCACTGTTTTCAACAGTGGCCAGAATAATGTGAAAATAAAAAAATACTTACATTTTCCACGACTGTATTATAACAACACTTTTTATTTCTGCTTTTTGTTGGGGTTTCTGTTTCTAGTAGCTTTGTTATAGCGCCATCTTTTAAGTATGGTCTGTACTACGTGTAAGTAGCATTCAGATGAACTACGAGCAATAATGCTTTATACATATTGATCAAATAATAATGCAACACAGTTGCGCTGCTAAAATTTAATGGTTTTGCAATCAAAATTTAATAGGGAAATACAAGTCAGACCTATTGTTGCTACTATATCATCTTTATTAAGTAAAATAAGACGTGAAATTGGTGAATTGAATTGAATTGAATTGAACCAATCCGTAAGTCAAATCGAACACACTTTATGTTACAAACATTTAAGGAAAGTTCTACTAATATTTAGGTTGGTAACGTGGAATACTTAAAATACCTGACAAGATACGTCAAATTTGTATAAGAGATTATGTAGGTTCAAATTATTTGTGACTTATATTTTTGAAAAATGTAATTCTAATTGATTTGCGATAAAATCGAGATATATTAATCAATAATATTTTCTTATTCTGTTAATATGATTTATTGCTCATACCTGGCTTTCAGAAATGTCCAAGTCCCACGTGATCAAATGCAGATTCCTGTTTTAAGAATTCGTTTAACGTAGTTTTTTTAGTATTGTAATATTCTTGTGTGTGTCACTAAAAAGTAACCAGTTCATGACATTTCAAACATAGGCGTTCGTAAAGTGAGCTTTCATAATTAACAAATATACAATTTTCGCTTGTTTAAAAGTATAGGATTCAATGTTAATACCCTTTGATAGTAATGAATACTTATTTTCCTGATATTTAACAGTAAATTAATTTTGTTACGCCGCTGACTTTCTCAATTGTGGCAGTTATGGTGTTTTATTTTAATCTTTACCATACTGCAAGTTTGGTTGCCTAATCAGTTGCGGTCACATAGGACTTGGACATTTCTGGAAGCCCTGTATCATAACAGATTAAACACCCGATAAATTAATATATACATGCTGTTTATTATTTTTAAGAGGTTAATTGATAATTTTTGGAATTAGTTAAATAAAAGAAATTTAAACAGGCATCATTTATAACATTATCATTTATCTTTTGGAAGAAATGAAAGTGGCAAATAGTTTAACAAATACAGGGTGCCTCTGGTAAAGCGACGTTAAATAATCAATCTGTATACAAAGTATTGTAAACCTATTAAATTTTTGTTACTGTATAATTAATAAAATAAAGAAAATTTGTACTGTTTTTCAATGGTAAGAAGTTAATTGATAATTTTTGGTATCTGTTGTGATTATCTGTATGTATGATTTATCTATTATATAACAAGAGATGAAATTAGTTAACAATTTATCATTTTTGTTTCTGGAAAAGTGTTATTAAATAATTAACTTGTATATAATATATTGGTAAACGTGTTAAAATAAAAGTATTACGAAGTTATTATTACTGCATAATTAATCAAATTTAACATTCAATAAAAAAAAGTCATTTTCCAACAGTACAGATTTAAATATCAATAGAAAAACATTACGGGGCTAACTGATAATTTTTGGTATCACTTGGAAAAAAGATATTTTAAGCTTGTACCATTTATATAAATATATGATTTAATTTAAATATAGAAAAAAATACATGCTTTTTATATAAAACTTGAAAAATTATATTTTTTAAAAGTACAATTCTGATTGATTTGCGATAAAGCTAAGATATATTAATCAAGAATATTTTCTTATTATATTCATATGATTTATTGCTTCCATAATTGCAAACGCATTAAAATAAAAGTAAGTATTTTGGAGTTATTATTACTAAATAATAAAATTTAATATTCATTAGTGTATACACCAATGAATATTACACTAGAGATAAATTTATGGAAGCACAAAGAGGTTCATTACTAATTTTTTGGATCAGTTGAAAAAAGAAAAGATTTTAAACGTTTATATCAATATGACTTATCTCTTAAAATGTAATCTAATCAAATTAAGAAAGTATATAATTATAGTATTGTTAGAAATATCAAGTTTGGCGTAATCCTTGCTGTGAGTAATTTAATTCTTTATTAAAATATTATAACAACATATTATATACGTTTCAAGATTATTGTAAGAAATAATTTATGCTACAATTCTAAATTAGTTAATTCTTGGATAATTCTATCAATTAATTTTTATATCAATGCTCTTCATTCGAACATAAAATATAGTTTCATGTCGCACTATGTTCGATTTTAACATATTAATCTTTGTTTTATATTAAAAAAGCAGTTTAAACCATTATAAAATGTTAGGCATACTTTTGACATACACCGTATATTTGTTGCACGAAGTAAGAATAAGGAGACTCCACTTTCACTTACATTTCTCTAGAAACATGGAACCAATTTCTACGTCAACTATGATCCCCACTTCGACGACCTCTTTTTAGTTTGTTCCAATGTGGCACTCCTTGCGGAGAAATCTGAAGTTATCCGAATCAACATAACCTGTACCATAGTTTAATGTTTTGACAGTTTGGGATTTCGCAGCGACTTCGTTATCTGAAATTTTCATATATTTTTATAATTTGTGAGATTTATTGGTATTATGCGTGAATAAAATGTCCTAAGCCAGGTCGGACACCCACTGTGTACAGGTTATGTTGTTTCGCGTGAAAACAGGCACCTTCAGATTTTTCCGCAAGGGGCGCCACATTGGGACAAACTAAAAAGAGATCGTCGAGGTCGGGATTATAATTGACTTTATAAAATTCAACAGTGGCATAAATAATCTGAATATAAAAGTAGAAACAATGCATTGTAACCTGTAACGTACAATAAAATAATGTATATATTTTTTATTATAACAACACTTTTTATAAGCGAAATTCAATTCGATCAATGAATGCTCAGAGCAGATTTCAGGATTGCTTATGCTCTTCAAATTTAGTTACTATTTGCTTTTGTTTCTATTTTACTTATGCAAATATTTTTTAAAAATTTTAGCTGAACTAAATCAACCCACACAGCAAATCGAACACACCCGATGAAAAAAAATTCCAAATATTTGCTTTGGCAACACTGAACACGTAAGATATCTGATACATTTAATTTTTGTTTATTTACGTATTTGCTGTGATGAAATATCGTTGTTTTTATTGAGTAAAATGTTTTTTGAAAGTTTTAACTCGTGTCGCGAATATCTCTGTAAATATTTACTTTGGCAACACTGAGCACTTGACGTATCTGACAAGATATGTCAAATTTTTATAAGATAGGTTATACAGGTTAAAATTATTCGCTTTAATGACTCGGAAAATTTCATCAAAATGCTCAGTAAGTCCAAAATTTTACAAGTATTACGGAACTTCAACTACTTAAAAAGACACTTTCGCACTGAGAACGATTCTTTGATACTTTTACACACTGTAAGTGGTTTTAAAAATATTTTTCAAAAGTATAATACTGCTTTTTTTGCGGTAAATCTCAGATTTTTCGACATGGTGACCGAACGCCTGACCTATCATCATCGTACCCGAACGATCCTTATCGAAACCACGATTATTCTCCGTACGGACACGGACAGCTGACCAACGTAGGTAATCTATGGCATTAAATGAGTAATTGAAATATTAAACTTGCCGATTAATTAAAAGGCTGGAAAACTTAGAGCTTACAATCTGGGGGGATTTTTTCGCGACCGGTACGGTTCATTTCTCGGAGACTTTTACATGCCCGGGTATATCGACGCTTGGGCCTCCGAGTTCGATAGGACGAAAATGACTTTGCAGTTGGTCCTCGCGTCTCTGTATCCCCCGATGGACCACCAAGTTTGGCACGACGAGGTCAATTGGCAACCGATTCCGTACAGCTGCCCCCCGAAAGATAGAGATAATGTTAGTCTCACTCGTAGGGAAAAATTAATTTAATGCCTAAATTTAGATATTTTTAGCGTTTATGCATAACAAGAAGGCCGTAGACGAATATAGAAGGCAAGTGCAAGTTAATGGGAGACAGTATTTGAAACAGTATGAAGGTGTTATTAAATATGTTGAAGAAAATTGCGCTGTTAAAATTGATAATCCTAGAGCCATGTTTGCTATTGCTTGTACATTAGGAACACAGGTAAGATAATGTTATAAAATGTGCTCTGTTTTAATTTAATCTTACTTAGGAAGCTATGGGCTTGGAATTGCCAAATTGGACAAAATGTGTTTGGCCAGTGCATATAGAAGAGGTAGCCATGAAGGAATTTGATATTCTAGCATCAGATGTCAATTTAAAGTCACTAGTAATAGGTAAGACTCCAAAGAGTTCTTAAATTTGCTAACGCCCTGCTTATCACTAGAGAAAGACAGGAGTTTCCCCGATACCTATAATGAAGGTTGATGGTTTCTCTGCATAACGTTTCTTATTGTATTTAATAATTATAAACAATCACTAATATATTTTTTTATTTGTGGGGAAGTAAAAGTATTAAAATTGCATATATAATATACAAGATCTTTTAGAATTTTTACATTTGAAGAAGCTTTCTTATATTTCAGACAAGTGATTGTCATAATATGAGGACAATTTCCACATACAAATGTATTACAAGTGCCACAGCTATTAATTGTCTTTTTTCGGTGTATTTCGGTCTCTTGTAACTTCTTGCTTGATGTTCCTGTGAGCTTGAAGGATTATACTTGGATCTAGATTGTTGCCTGCTCTCTTGATGAGATAGGGTAAGTTCTTCCGTAAGTTGAAGAATAAACTTTCTTCTAGATATTTCTT
This sequence comes from Coptodactyla brooksi, assembly GCA_033557675.1. NCBI lineage: Eukaryota > Metazoa > Arthropoda > Insecta > Coleoptera > Scarabaeidae > Coptodactyla > Coptodactyla brooksi. The sequence goes on along the minus strand of JAWQRM010000531.1, from coordinate 9,070 downwards.
TATTTGTGATTTTTTTTAATAATACCGAAGCATTGATTGCAGCTAAATTCAAAATGTTATAAAATAGTTGCAAAGGCCATTTGATCTACAACGTCTACTTGTTATTTAGTTTTATTGTAAAACTCTACTACATCTGGTTTTTTCTTTCGATCATTTGCTAATGAAACGGATGTGTGTAAAGTTAAAAGTAGTATTGCATTTTTATTTGATTTTGCTTGGTATGCCACTAATAAACAGTTACCATTGGGCATGATTTGTGTTGAATAAAGTTCATACTTTTTGTTTTCTCTTCGTATTGGATTCATTGTTCCTACAATTGTGGTGCACTTTTCTGACAATTCTCTTGCTAAAGATAGCGAAGTAAAAAAGTCATCAGTTGTGATGTTTCTTCCTTTTCCCCAATATGGCTCCGAAAGTTTCATGACAAGATAGTCAGGGGTCGACTTTCATCTTTGTCCAGATAAGGAAATCCATTTAGTAAATACTTTGACCCCACGTCCACAGCTAACTAAAACCTTATTCCAAATTTATCTGGTTTGTTAGCCATGTATTGTGTTAACCGGCATCTGGCCTTCGTATGATATATTTTCGCCTGGAGTGTAGCAAGCTCGACAATTAGTAATAAATTTATTCCATACTTCTATTCGACAATCTTTCCAATTCAGCAAGATATTCCAATGCTTGTTGTTCGGTAAGACCATGACTTGACTATATATTTCAACACAGAATGCAACAAATAATCTCACTATAGCATTAGAATTTAACCACTTTCGATAACAACCGAAACACGAATGAAGAAATCCATGAAAGTAAGTTCAATTTATACCAACTTCAGGTAGAATAACTGAGACGTCATTTTAGGTAAAGATGTAATAAAATATAACAAAAAAAAAAATAAACAAAAGGTTTGGAGAAACAACCCTTATGACTGGAGCCTGGAGTACACTAGTGCCAAATGACTTATTTTTACACAATTCGTACACATTTTAATAGAAAATGTATCCTTTTATAATATTTATAATAAGCTTAATGCTTAGAAATCCGGGCTCTACTTATGACTAACGGTCAGAATGACGTCAATTGTTTTCTAGGTATAAAATACAATGTTGTTCAGAAAGTAACCAAGAGGTCGTAAAATTGAAGTTTGAAAAATATGAATACGAGGTTTAAAATTGAATGCTCTAGAAAAAGTCGTAAATCTATAATAATCAAATATTATTTAAAATATATATATATATATATATATATATATATATATATATAACTTCTCATAGGAACTTATTGGAACATATATATATATATATATATATATATATATATATGTTCAAATAAGTTACAGCGCTAAACGGGGTCATCTTAACATATAAATAATGGGGATAGGTGTAACAAAACAGAGAATAAGAAAATGTATCAGTTTTCTTTTGTTTTATTTTGTTAAATACTTTTTTATTATTTTAATTGCTACCTATTTATTGCCTAATAACGATTTTTGTTCATAAAACATTTGTGAAAATCAAAAAAATTCGAGACAATATTCTTTGTTTTTTTGTGAAGAAGTCATTAAAGTCATTTGCCTTTTCCTGTTTCGTTCAGCAAGCAGTTGCCGATGACACTTCGTCTTGCCTTTGAACTTCTATCAAAATTTAAATCATTTTGTACGAACTGATCCATATCTTCCGTTATGGTGGCTAAACTTTTTTTTAGAAAATCTGGTGAAAGTATCTTTCGTGCCTCATGTTCAGAAACACTAATTTCGTTGTCTTCATGCACTTGTATCTATTAATTCTTTAAGATCATCATTGGAAAAACTTTCACCAGTTGTAATTTGCAATAATTCTTCAACATCCTGCTCATTTACATCATCAAACCCTGTTTTATTACCTAACTTGATGATTTTGTCGACATCAATTATGGATTCTATTGTGTTAAGATCTTTGTTTAAATGCAGCCATACCTTCATCCATACTCCTTTCAAACATTTCTCGATCACCTTACTTTAGGAAAGGTTAATGTTGTCTACAGCATCCACGGTACTGTAGTTTTTCCCCAAATCTCCAATGGATTGTTTATCTTTTCCATTGGTTTTGTCAATCAGTTGTCGAAATGTCACCCGGAGATAACAAGCTTTAAAATTTGATATTACGCCTCCGTATATATTATAATTCGTCGATCCAATCCATTGGTTGGATTGACGAAGTTGTATTTGGCGGCAGCAAAAACGCTTCTATTGAAATGCATGTTATTAAGTCAGGTAAATGTTTTGGATGGCTTGGAGCATTTTCAATCAAAAATAAAGCTTTCTTTTATAGTTTTTTCAATTTGCAGTAGCATTTAATAGACGGGCAAAAATGTTTGGTAAACCAATTTTGGAAAATTTTCATAGTGATCTAAGGTTTTCTTTTTCTTTGCAATCCCACTGAAAGAACTAAAAATTTCCGAATTTATCACAATAAAATAAAATGTTAAGTTATATTAACTTATAACAAACAAAAAAAACTCTTATAAAACTATAAACCACTTATGGTTATATTACACTTATTAACTTTATATAAGCTGTGACACAGGAAATATGCATTTGTTCTGTACCTAGTATGCTTTCGGGGAATACTGGTGGAACCTTTATTCAAGACAAACTAACAAAACTTTACTGTATCATGTTGCAAAACTAATTTATGGTTTTCTTGTATGAATTAAAACGCACTTCTTATACAACAGATGATATATTGAATCAATTATATATTTTCCATTTTATTCAACAGCCTTTTGCCATCTTTCTGTCAACTTCATGATACCACACTGATAGAACATCTGGTCTTTATCAGTAAAAAACTGAAGCAAGTGCAACTTTACAGTATCATCATCATCATTGAAAATTTTACCATTTAAGGACTTTGCAAAGATTGAAATAAGTGGTAATCTGATGGTACAATGTCACAGGTGGATGTGACATCACTTTCCAACCAAGTTCCAATGATTTTTGATGAGTCACCAACGATGTATGTCATGTTGAGATATACAACTACAACTACAACTTTTTTCACTGGTTATTTATAATACACAACTAAATTATGGTAATATATGGCTAAATTATCGTTTGGCTCCTTGGAAGTAGTCCAAAATAAATACCATGATCTTCTTTTGATGTAATTCAGCTTTTGATATGAGTTGCACTGGTTCATCACATTTACTCGACGATCTTCTTTGATGAATATTATTGCAGATAATGCACTTCTCATCACCAGTTATTATTCGTTTAAGAAATGGGTTCTTTTCATTAAGCTTGGGGTACAAATCGCAGATGTTTTATTGCATTGTGTTAAATGAATGTTTCAATTCATGTGCAACCCAAATGTCAAGCTTTTTAACGAATCCAAGCTTCTGCAATTGCCTATTGATGGTTGAAAAATGAACTTCGAGCTTTTCACCACTCTCACCAATCTGGTGCCATTGTGGCTTTGATTTTTAAGAGAAAAATATCCAGAACGAAATTTGGTAAATAAATTCTGACAAATACATTCTATTAAGACTTCAACACAATAAACTTTATATATTTCTTTATGAGCATTGGAAGCTTTCTTGCTTTTACAGAAAGTAAGGAAACAAAATATGATAAAAATGTTCGTTTTCGCAGTCTGTGTTAAACTCGATACTAAACAAAGACTTGTTAATAAAATTACAGGTAAGTTACTTTCAAAGCAAGATAAAAGAGACTGCTAGAAAATACCAAAAGCAATAAATCATTTCATTGTCAGAAGTCATTCAAAAAAAATCCCAAATCCACATATTTGATAGTTTTTATTTATAGGTAAATTATTTGAAAAAATCATCAAAGATACCCAGTCGAAGATCAACGGAAGGTCAGAATGTAAGATCCACATGTACTCGGGACACGATTTCACCGTCGGCTTGTTTCTGAGAGTTTTGAACGTCTTTCAAACGCATCATCCCGATTTTTGCGCGACGATTGTTTTGGAAGTTCACAAAATCGACGACGTATACGGTATTAAGGTGGTGTACAGATCTAAAGAAGCGGATCTGCCGAAAGAACTCATTCTGCCCGGGTTGTCTAGTTCGTTTTGCCCGTTCGATAAATTTAAGGAGCTAACAAAGGATATGTTGTCAAATAAGTTCGCTAAGCAATAAAAGAAAGTAATAAAGATATATTGATGCAAGAAGGTGTCGTTTTATTTTCATATACTTGCTTGTTTAAATTTTGAATTTCTCAAAATGCTTTACTTTTCAAGGATTTTACTTTTACCTTAATTTTCAAGGTAACTCCATTGTTGGATATTATCAGTTGGTAATCGAAGCCAATAAATATGCAAGCCAGGGAGTTGTCAAACCATCTAAAATTACATATTCTAAATAGAAGAAAGGGATAGATGTGTGTAAAGAAAAAATGAGAATTCTTGCAGGTATTTATATACAAGATACACATCCGTGCCCAAAGTTGTGAAAGTTATTGAATATTTACCCAGCAAGATCCAGAAAAACTGTTAGTCTACATGAAAGCTTGCTAATTATCAAAGATTTGGTTGAACAAAATTACTAATAAGGTTTTTTCCATTAATAAAATCATAGCCATTAGGCTATTCAACAGCAACTGTATCTAACAATACATTAGAAACATTGTTAGATTAAGATTATGAAAATATGTTGGAGAAGTGTGGAATATAGGAAGTAACTTGTAATGATTGCGATAGAAAAATGTGTACATTGGGCAAACCAGAAGGGCTGTCAAAACAAGGTCCAAAGAGCACATGGCTCACTTAATGTACGGTCATATGGAAAAAAGTAACAGTCGAACAGCTTTTAACAGCAACCATAGGATAAAGTATGAATAACCTAAAATTACTTAGAAATGTATCCAACAATAGATTCTTGGAAACATGTTAAGTTGTTTAGTGTTCAGTCATTCTTTAATAGACGATCCTTTAACTTTATTTCAAGGTCAAAGGTCCAAAACCCACAACTCTATGGTCATCTTCACAAATTGATATTGCTAATGTTGCTTAGCAAAGACAAGTCAAATAGAAACGTTAATAAACAAAATTTCTAATTAATCACGGGCGATATTCTACATCAAAATTCCTGCTTTACACTGCAGTCCTAGTTTGAAGGCGTGACAACATTTACTACACACGATCGGGCAGAAATCACACAATCTAAAGAGCAGGAATGACAACGATGCAAAGCCCTTTCAAGGTTAATAAGTGTAATCCTAAAATCGCCATCAAAGCGCCAGGGAAAATCGACAGAAAATCGAAGAGACGCTTATCAAAAAGCAGATCAATGGATTGGCTAACGAAAAAATCTATTTCTTGGGTAAATCAAAGGAGGAACGCGTTAGATATTGTAGACGAAAAAGAATCAGATATACTTATCAGCGTTCTGGAGACTTTAAATATCGTCAGCGACAGTTTAGCGTCAATGATGAATGTTCAAGATCGAGGGGCTGCGGCCGGAAACCTAATAGATCCAAACAACACCTCCTGTTTGTTTTCGCGCACCGAAAACGTCCTCTGTCGTTTACGTGAAGACGAAAACGTGTCGGACTTTCATGAAGAACAACGTAATCAATCGAAACCGGTACCGGTGTTCAGGAGACACCGCCAACAAAGGATTTGGAAATAACATTGTGAAATTGTCAGATTGATGGCAGGATAATCTTCAGGTTGAAGCATCATCCAAATCTTGTTCATTTTTTGATCCAGATGGGGTGTTATTTTCCGACCGTACAGCTGTTTGAATTCTGTCGAGTCAATAAAGAAACAATACAAGGTGATACAGATGATAAAAAAACTAGAAAAAATGTAAAATTAAAAAAAAAAACAGGACTAATCTCACGTAACAAGTGTTTAAAATAAAGAAGTTGTCACGTGGCTTCGTCTTTTCCTTGATTTTAAAAATAGTTAAAGATGTAGTTACACCATTATAACATAAATTCAAAAATATGTTTGCAAATACCAAACAAAGTTTCCAAAAAGTGGTTTCTAGGGCACTAGAAACTTTCTTATTTTCTGATTTACCTTTTTTGGATAAAATTTTAATTTTAAATTATTCTAATTAGCTTAGGAAATTGGTAATGATTTTTCGTTTTTAAAGTATATTTTAATTAGCTTAAAGTTTTTCAAAACCGAAGAATGGTGTACAATTTAATTACCAATAAAGATATTTTTCTGGTACAAATAATCACATAATTATTAAAATAATAATAATAATTAGCAGATAGACGTAATAATCATTTTTTCAAAAGAACATCTGGGGGTAAATAGTATGAATATGACTAATATAAAAATGCTTAAACTTTAACGATACACAGTTAAATTTAAAAGAAAAACAATCTAGAATATAAAAAAGCAGGTCAAAAGACAAGAATTTTGTTAAGTGTATTCTTTAAAATAAGTTTAAAATTTGCGTTTAAAATAATTTTAAAGTTTTGGTAGGTAACTTCAAACAAAAATTAATAATGGGGAAAAAATGAGAAAATATACTCCCAAACTGTAAATTTCAAAATAAAATTTTCATTTTAACGAAAGATTCTTCTACAATATTCTCCAGCTACAAGCACAATCTACCAGAAAATCGGATAATAAGCAAGAAAATAACAAAAAACAAGAATGTTGAGGAAAATATGAAAATGTAGAAACCTGTAACGTTAAAGGATTAGTTTATACGTAGTTACAATAGATGTCGCTATAATATCATAACGATGACTTATAATCCTTAAGAATTATCAGTGTTCGAGAACAGTTTATACTTGAGTTACTAGTTTATTAAGGAATGAGCAAGAAAGACGTAGAAGGAATTACAAAAAATACACATAATAGAAAGTCATAATACATTTGAATTATCTTATATAGTGAACACATATTTTGTTGAGGATAATGTTTCTTTCCAATATAAGTTTAAACTTTGAGTTTAAAATAAGTTTTAGTATGTACCTCCAAACAAAAATTAACAATAGTGGGGCAAAAAATAAGAGAATATATTCCAAATAATAAATTTCAAAATGGAATTATTTTAACGAAAAATTTATCTACAATATTCTCCAGTTACAAGCACAATTAACCAGAGTAGTGGATAATAAGCAATAAAATACAAAAAGCAACAATATTAAGGAAAAATATGAAAATGTAGCTCAGAAAATCATATTTCAAAGTATGACTTTTATATTATTGTATTAGATTAGAAACCTGTAATGTTAATGGATTATTTTATACGTAGTTACAATAGATGTCGCTACAATATCATAATGATGACTAAATAATAGTACCTAAGAATTATCAGTGTTCCGGAACAGTTTATACTTCAGTTACTAGTTTATTACAGTGATAAGCACAAGAAACTGTTATTTTATTATCACCGAAACCATGGTGTCAAGTGTGGGGTCATCTCCAACAACATGTACAATGAGCTGTTATCCGCAGAAGAAATTATAAAAAATAAGTTTAAACTTATTTCTTTCCAAAATAAGTTTAAACTTCGAGTTTAAAATAAGTTTTAGTATGTACCTTCAAACAAAAATTAACAATAGTGGGGAAAAAGATAAGAGAATATATTTTTATTTTATTTTAACGGAAAATGCATCTACAATATTCTCCAGCTACAAGCACAATCAACTAGAATAGCAGATAATAAGCAATAAAAAACAAAAAGCAAAAATATTGAGGAAAAATATGAAAAACAAAAAAAAATGGAAAACAAACCAAACATTCCAACGATTATCCTAGATAGTTATTATCACAGTTCAAAACGCAAAAGGAATAAGCAAGAAAGATGTAGAAGAAATTACAAAAAAATGCACATAATTGAAAGTCGCCACGTCCAGATGACATACAAAATATCTGGTACAAGTATTTATTAACATTATATCGAACATATATTTGTATTATTTGTTATAGTGAATATATATTTTTTTGAGGACAATCTCTCTTCCCAAAATAAGTTTAATCTTTAAGGTTAAAACAATTTTTAAGTTTTAGTAAAACAAAAATTAACACAATTGAAAACTAGAAGATGCACATGACTTTCTCTTACCTTGCCCCTAATTTAAATATAACAAAAAAATGTAAAAAAATTCCATTCGTAGCTTATAACTGATGTATAATAATTAAAGTGACCTTCAAGTCTTAATATACAGGTGTTCCATTTAAAAATCTGAAGTTGGATGAGTTTTTAGAATAAACCGAACACCTGTATATTCGAAAACTGTTTCAAATTGTGAAAAGTTCGATGTCATAGCAACTTTCATTTGAAACATTCTTATCTAGAAAGAGCAATAACAGTTCTAAGAAAAATTTTGCATTCACAGCTGTCACATTTTTTCAAAAATACGAAATAACGCCCAAACGGTACAATTTGAAGCTAAGATATAATAATTAAAGTTGACCTTAAATCTTTCAAGAACTTCAAAAATGTAATAATATACAGGGTGTTCCATTTAAAAATTTGAGGTTGGCTAGTTTTGGCTAGTATTTTGAGGTTGGCAGCAGAAAAGTAAAGGCTCTCTAGAAAATCCTTTAAAACCGACATGTACTTCCAACACATAACTACAAGCAACACCTTCTTGGGCTTTTCCAAAAGGCGCAATCGATTGGTCACTTTCCGGAGGCAATTGGGCACCAGCTACAAAAATAAGCAATTAAGAAAGTTTATTTCGATTGTTACATTACCATCTGGGAGTAGCTCCACGATTTCTGAGGAACTTCTTCCGCCGTTCGATGGGTGTCGCGCCAATTCAGTGCTTCCACGTGCTGGTGGAGCAACGTCGCCGTAAGGATCAACCAACATAACCGATTCTGAAATTTTCAATTTCAGTTGAAACAATTTCGATAAATTCGAATGGACGTCAGAGTTATTACAGAATCCTCTGGAGTTAATAAACACCTTTACCCCACCAAGATTGTTTAAAATCTCACTCAGGAGAATGTGACGCATACTCCTGACGAAGGAGAATGTGACACATTCTCCTGATGAAGGTTTATTAGATAAACCGAAACATATGTCGAGAGTGAGATTTTATACAATCTTGGTGTGGTTAAGGGGGTTATTAACTCCAGTAACTACG
>JAWQRM010000530.1:0-21716 GCA_033557675.1 Coptodactyla brooksi | reverse complement strand
GTGTAAGTATATAAATATGTTTATTATTCTAACAGTGTTAAAGTTTTTCTCGGCTCGAAAGACTATATTATAATTACGGTCTGCTTTGAGTTATAACTTTGGAACTAGGCTTAAACAAGTACGTGAAGGTTGTTTTTTGATACCTAATTTACACACGCCTTATCCTAACGTTGTTCCCCCAAAAGTGCCGTGGCCATCTATCCCTTACTAACGGTATAGGTGGCCCACGTTTTTCAGGGATAGATGGCCCATATTTTTAGAGATAGTTTGCTCACATGTGCATATTCTCCACGCACTCGGCCTCACACTCGGTCCGTTAAGATTCGTTTACATTTAATTTTATGTAGTTTATGCATTGTTAGAACTGTGACATCCACATCCAATAAACGGAAGTGTTTAAGATTGAGTGATAAAGTGAAAATCTTTATTCGATAATCTGTTTTTACGTAGTTTGAATTATTTCACGTTATCAAGCATCTGCTGTATTTACAATTTCACGACCTGTGCCACTAAATAAGCAGAATATCGTTGAAATTATTTGTTTTACTTCTAGATGCCGAATTTATATGTTAAAAAACCGAGTAGTAACCGGGAAAACTGGGCCCAAGAAGAGTTACGTACAGCAGTTGAAGCAATCCATAATGGCACAAGCGTTCCACGAGCTTCTATTGAATCTTGTATCCCTAGAAAAACACTGGAAAGAAGATTCAAAAGTGGCGATACGCTAAAAGGTGGAATGGGAAAACACTGTTTACTAGGGCTGGAAAACGAAGAAGATTAGCACGACATTTAAAACAAATGCAAAACACGAATTTCCCCTCACTCGCAATGACCTTAGAAGACTGGCTTACAATTTTGCCAATCAACTTAAAAAGAAGCATTATTTTAGTAATGAAACACAAAGGGCCGGGTATAACTGGTTACACCTATTTCTACGGAGACATCCAAGCTTAGCTATCCGTAAATCTGACAGTGCATCAACAGCTCGTAGTCAAGTAGGCAAGTTTTGGAAGAAAATCTGTTATTTAATAAACCTGGCTCTATATTTAATATGGACGAAACAGCCTTCAATTAAACAACCGTTCTGGGCAGGTTGTTGCTCAAAAAGGATCAAAAGTAGTTATGAATATCACTTTAGCAGAAAAGGGGGAAACGATAACAGTCATTGCATGCAGTGTTTTTCTACCTTCAGCTTCTATAATGAAAGGCAAGAATAAAAACAGGAATACGAGGGTGGAATGCCACCAGGGTCAATTGTTTATATGAATGAAAAATCTGCCTACGTGAACACGGATATTTTCTTTGATTGGCTACGAGATCACTTTCTTCCTCGAAAACTGACAGGAAAAGTTTTGTTAATTTTAGATGGGCATACATATCATTGTAATTCACTCGAGTTTGCAGAATCCAATGAAATAATTTTGATATGTCTGCCAAGTCTACTACCCGCTATTTGCAACCTTTAGATCGGTTATTATCGAGTTCCTGCATGAGATTGATTTTTAGTCTCCTGATGCGTCAAATCCCGCTATTATTTCCATTTTCTCAAGTCTCTTATATCGCAAGTTTATTACACATAAAGAAATCAATAATATTTGCCCACATTTCAATATAAGATAATGGTTAGGTAAAATTAACGTATGTTAATAATATAATAAACAGTCTGTAATCTAGATAGTTTTATAGCCGACTCATGATGAAAAACCCCAGCTGTCAAAACCGTTTCCATAGCGTTAGTTATTCCTTTATATTCGAACTTAAGGACGTTTTAATTATACACTTATACAGAAACTATACCCCGAATTATATTTGAACGATAGAAATCGAAAGTTCGTGTACAGCTATGTACGATGATTTATCCGAAAGTACGTTTCCGCAAAAAGTAATATCCGAGATTCGACGATGGCACACGCAGGTGACTTTTGACTTGCATCAAGCGCCACTAGAATGGGTGGACTACATCTACATTGCCGTATTCGTCATATACTGTATCTTAATCTGCGTGATAGTTATAAGGCTCAAAATGGAAGGGGGTGACGCTAAGAAACCAAAGTCGAGGAAAAGTGGCAGGGTTGTCTATAACACTGACGTTTGCCCCATATGTCTGAGCGAGCTAATCGTGCCGGTAAGAATTTCTTGTGGACATGCTTACTGCGCTTCGTGTATTATCAGATATTTCGAGTACATTCAGAAGAAGGGTAAGGTGGAGTGCCCCATGTGCAAGGCGACCATTAGAGAAGCGAAGCTATTGGACACTAGTACTACTTTTTTAATTGGAGACGCAAACGACATACTGCAAATGAGGTTAAAGAAGCTACTCGAAAAGGCCAAGTACGTCTACATTTCGAAATCTGCCTGTTTAGTCAATTTGATTTTGGCATACCTTATGTGCTGTTTGCTTTTATTATATTTAATTTTTACTTCAAATATACTTCCGCTGTAGGATTTGTATGCTTTATATAATACTACATTAAAAACTAAATAAACGGTAATACATTTATTGTAATACGACTTTCCATTTTGTAGGATTAAGCAGGTCAGACGCAGCATTCGTAGAGTGTCCAGAAAACTGCGACTCGTCTATCTACTACTGGAGGCTCAGCATGATCTATGATTAATCATACTCTTCATTCAGTTTGTTAATTTACTGTTTAATTTATTTGTAGATTGTTTAGATATTATACACGTCTATAAATCCATAAGAGTTTACTACTACAGTTTTATCGCTGGAATGTGGCTTGTGACCCAAATGCCAAAACATGAGTAATAACATCATTTGATATTACTTATCGCGAAAAGAAATCGATGAATACTTATTTCAAGTCTTCTGGGAGAAAACACGATGAGCACTCAAATGTTGCAAAGATTTTATTCTTACGAATATAAAGTTCCTTCGATCTCCATAAAATATTGTCGATATAGATATACATCAAGTACAGAAAAGTAAGTATCGAGATGTGTATTAAGATAATTTTTAAAAGATTAGAAACCAATTAAATAACCTCCCTTTTTGTCCGTTCTAAGCTTTCGAAAAGTTTTATTTCCTTCTAATATGACATTCTGATACTACTAAATCCGATGTTGTCATGAAGCTCAATGAAAGAGCTAGTAAGGAATTTGAAAATGTCATTGCATTCTAAAAAATTGCAATTACGCAAAAAAACAAAGCGATGACCTCTATCAATCTACCTATATCGACAATCATGACGGTAAATCAACAAATTTTGCATTGAAATTCAAAATTGTTGCTAACGTAAATTTAATGTACCGAAAAACGTAAAAAGGGGCGTTGACATTAATTCTGCGATTCTAATTTAGTTTCACAAATCACTTAGATTCAGCAACATTAAAATTTCAAGACAAACTCTCAAAACAGCTATTTGGTATACTAAACCCCATTCCGTTCACCACGGTGATTAATGAATTGTTGCGTTATTGTTTGGCTAACCTGGATGTGGTTTCTCCTTTCGCCCATCAACGCATACACATTATTACTCCGAGTTGCCATTCCAATTTATCAACAGCACATTAGATATTTCCAATTCATTTAACCCAGATGTTTACTTAACTTTCATTATATTCAGTTCCATTTTTAGACACATCAGTTATCAGACAATTGGAGACATAATCACTAATTGGTACACAAAAAAAAACAACAATACTCTTTATTGTTTTTTTTTGTCTTAGATATATCCAGTTCTCTTCTAATCACTCTATTAACCAAAAAGTCAAGGCTATTGCCATGAAAAACAGAATTTTGAATTTATCATATCGTTCTTTGCACTTTTTTAGTAGTAATTCTTAGAATAAACCCCTCTGCTTACAACGATAAATTAAAAATATTTCAAAAATAGACGTAAGCAAAACAATTGTTTTTGACCACCTTCAATTAATAAATATGTTCCACATGAATTGGACGAAAATAAAAACAGAATAAGTACATTCTGTACTACTTTTGCGCTACGCATATAATCTATTTCTTAATGGAATTGTGACATCCCACAAAAAATGAGTCCTGTACGGTAATCATAGACGTTCTGCGTAGTAATTAGACGTGGTAAAGTGCCAAAACATTCCTCAAAACTAGTAAAGTTAAAGAAGTTATGCCTGTTTCTCTACAATCCAATGTGGTCTATGCAATTCCAGGGAAAGCATTTAATGGTTGTCATGTAGGTGATACTTCTCAGCACTTACAAACCAAAATTAATCAACGTAATAGATTGCCAATTATATCCTAACAGAAATACCGCACTGGTTTCTCCCGTCATTGATAAGAAAAGTAGCTTTGATTTAGATCCAATAAGCAGTTTGGATGAAGACCAATAAAGTTTACACAAATAAAAAAAAAATACAACATTAAAATTGACACACAGAGATTAGGCATCGTTAAGTTGGACTGAAATTTATTGTCAGTAAGGGATTGTGGCAAATCCCTTTGTTTCTAGTTTAATTGAGAACATCTTTTAAAATCAGAGTTAATGTAACCTCTCCTTTTTCACTTATTCGCTCCTTCTAATTTACATTAGCAACAATTTTTAATTTCAATGCAAACGTTTTAATTTATTTCTATGGTTGTCCTATATAGTTAGACATTCTCCCCCTAAAGCTTTACAGTTTAAAACTATTAGGATGGTAAGCAAGTTCGTTCATCTTTAAGAGTTGAATAAAACTCAATTTAGTTAGTGCACATAATTAACTTTAATCCGTGATGTATTAACCACCGTTTTGTATTCCTTTTTTTATTTCCACCAACTACATTTTGTCACGTTTGTAAAACGTTTGTTTGTCAACAAAAAGGCAATTCCAAATATCTTTGGAATCTTTTCATTGGCGAAGCTTTTCCTATTAAAAGAATTTTGAAGCGACCGGAAAAAGTTGAGAATCGGAACACGTTAGGTCCGGTGAATAAGCAGAATGAGAAAAAACATCCTAGTCGCATCCTACATAAACAATTTGTGTCTCGAAATTTTCAGAATAGAATTTGACAAACCAGTAACAAATAAAGTTTAATGTTTTTCTTCAAAACTAAGCCAGATACAAAAGTTTAGTAGGAGGACATAAAATGTTACTAAATGTAGTGAGCTTTCACAGAAAGAAAGTGGCCAATAACGTTCTGGTTGGTTCTAGCGGACTGCAAAAGTCAACAGCGTTAGCAGTTTGTTCGACAAGTAAATGAGAGGTTAGGATTATTTTTTTACTTTTTTGAAATGTATTTTTTCATAATTGTAGGTCTTCTTATCGTTTTGAACATCTAACTTAATTAGTATGTTCCGTTATTTACTTTTTGGTGTTCGATAACACGTTTTTTTCTGTTTTGCGAATTAATCTAAAACAGAGAACAATTACCTATGCATTAACAAAAACGTTACGTTTCTTAAGGCTAATAACAAGAAATTGCATTCACGGGAAACCCATTGAGAAACGATTTTCCCCTCCTAGCTAGTCGTCGGGTTGGTGTCTCAATCGCTCGCGAGTCTCGATTCGAGCTGTCGCTTTTGTACTCATGATACAGATCAACCTATAGAGTTAGCAGCGCGTTGGCAATGTTTGTAGTAGAAATAGTACACAGTATCACTTCTATGAGTAGTATACAGTATAACGGTCAATTAAATCAAAGGAAACATCCCTTAGATGAAGACCTAAGTTAACAATTACAGAAATATCATCTAAATCGAAAATTATGTATTTTCTATTTTTATTCATAAGGTATTTACTTATGATCACAATAGAAGCATAAAATATATACATTCAGATATTTTTTAAGCGCTTGGCTATGACTATTAAATATTACATTATTTCGAAGAATTATAGAGCTCTGATTTAACCTCATACATGTTTTCTTGTTTTTTTATCATATCTAAGATTTCTTTTTAACTCTTTGAATGAATTAATTATGTATTAATTATTACAAAATAAAACCACACAATGTTTTGCCACGCAATATACTTTGCACCACACAATATACATGCAGGTATATTATTTTTTTTTTGATTTTGCTATTCATCATTTACGAAGAATGAATTATTGGGTTGTTCAGAAAGTAATTTCGTTTTTTTCGCAGCAGAGGAGTTAGTTGTATTTTAACCAGCTACCTTCATTCTAAACTGTATATGCATTAAATATTCTGACAGATCACATCGCAAAGTGTATGTGTGAAAATATTATATTCGGCTCTGTGCAATTGTTTTCAATTTGTGTCTTATGAAACATGGAGGATCAAAAATAGCATTTTCTTCACAGTTTGCTTTTTTATTATAAGAAAGGTAAAAATGCCGTTCGAACACGAAAATAATTAGTCGATGTGTATGGAGAAGATGTATTGACAGAATGCCAATGTCAATACATCTTCTGGTTCTTTAACTGGTTTGTAAATTTGTTTGCAAATATTTGCAGAATTTTTTGTAAGTTTGCAAAATCCTTGGAAGCTCTTTTCAAAGCTTTTAGGAGAATACCACGATCAATTCTAAAGCGTACTGTCATTAACTGGACAAATTACGTGATTGACTCAAGCTGAGAAGGCCAGAATTGAATCAGTAGAAAAGGTTGTTGTTACCTTTTCTACTGATTCAATTTTTGGAACACTTTCCAAAAAGATAATGCGAGACTGCACACCAGTTTGATAACTCGCCAAAAGCTTTTACAGCCTGAATAGGATGTACTACCATACCTATCATATTCTTCAAATCTGGCATCTTCCGATTACAACTGCTTTCGATCTCTAGAGATTTTTTTGAACGAAAAAACCTTTACTTCAAATGAAGCCACCAAAATGACTTGGATCAGTTTTTGTCAGGAAGGATCAGAAGTTTTATGAGAATCATGCTACTGCCAGAAAGACGGCAAAAGGTGTTAGACCAAAATGGTGAATAGGTAATTACATAAAATATTTATACTCTCTAAGAAAAGTGCCTTTCATTTTCACAAAAAAAACAAAATTACTTTCCGAACAACCCAATAATTCTAAATTAATGTTTCACGACGAATATTTACATCATATCAAAGCATGATGAAGCGATATAATGAGACTGCTCTGTGATCTGATGTCTTCACTCTGAAATTGTAAAACCGTCAACCGTCCCCTGTAGTTTTAAAACTCTGAGCCTTCTTTTGCAATTTAAAAATCCTCAATCCTCTACTGCAATTTTACAACAGTTGCGAACTTTGAAACCGAATGGACTTAGGGTAAAGTGAAATACTCGTTTAGTGTGGAATGTAAGTGGATTGAATTGGAATATTTTATAAGGTAAGATGTAGCGCCGGATCCGTTTTATCTATGCATCATATCTGTGCAACGTATGCCAAACCAAGAAAAAGTTTAGTATTTACGTGCAAATTTACATAATGCTTCTGCTTTACACTTTGGTTTCAACATATCATAGTCATCACAGAATTGAGCCCTATCATTATTTTCATTTTCACGAACTTCCTCAATGTGCCGTTAGTTCAATATGATACTTAAAAAATGTATCTAATTGCGGGCTGCCTGAAAACTGTTCTCGTGAATTTCCGCAATTCATTCATTCTCTTAATGAGCGTTCAACTGATCAAAATTCTGACAAAAAGATATTTTTTTAATCGTCATCTTTTGTAGTCAGAGAGTTGTAGTAAATAGTTCAAACCTTTACTAATATTTATAAATAATTATACAGAGTGCGAACAAATGTCTGGAATGCCTTACTTATCTCAAAAATCGCCTACACCAAGACAACAACATCTGATATTGGAATACCCTACACCTAACTTCAATTAAAGTTAATTTTACTATTTGCAATATTGTCAGATCTACTATTTTCTATTTTCAGATATACTATTAATTTTGTGTTTTTAAGGCAGCAGCCTGTATGTATATTACTTCACATTTACATTTGTTCAGAAAGTTCTAAATGTTTTTAATTTCCTGCAACTAAGTTTATTAGTTTCAGGCTCTAAACATCTCTTGTAGCCGCCCTGTGCAAGTTTTTGAACTAACCTCACTTTATTTGAGTGGAATTTATTCACTTCAAAATCTGCAGTGTGGAGAGTTGACATATCAAGTTATGTGATTACCTACCATTAATATGTGGACTTTGTTTAAGCATTCAGCGTTGAGTTCTTTTTACTTTACCAACTTTTTTAAAATTTCTTAAAAGTATACTCACAGCAGAGTTTATGTTGGGATATCGTTAATTAAAAAGATTGTTATAAGTCTCTTCTTGAGTCCGTCTCCCCCTCTCCATAAATAATCCAATAAATTGTAAACTTTTTACAATCATTTATGAGAGAGCATCTGCAACAACTGTGTAAATAAAAAAAGGTTCTGTTATAAAATTACTAGAAAAGCAATAAATTTTGTAAAGATGGCCCCAATATAGATTTTGAATTGACTGAGAATCCCTTTATAACAAAGACTACAAAGAGTGAATATTCTTTGGATACTGCTAGCAAGCAATAAAAATAGAAAGGATATTGCTTTCATCAAGGCTCAAACCCTGAACCTTGGAATCATGCAATCAAAACGCAAATGAGACGTTATATTAGTGAGGACATAGAACATTGGTGACTGATAGTTACCCCCCGAATAAATTTAACTCTGCACTTCTTTGCAAAAACAGTCATCAAATTTTAGAATTTGCAACATGTCTTAGTCTTTTACAAGTGTTCAATATGATTCCAAATTATGTTATTGTTCCCAAAAATACTTTACTCCTACCATTGAAACTGAAAGTGATACCGACCTTTGTTGTTTTATGTTGTTTATTGTTGAGAATAAATGTCGATCACTAGCAAATTAGTAACTATCAGCAATTAGTAATAAGCTATTAGTCTAAAGACTATATTTAAACTAGCATTACACGTGAAAATCGTCCAGAGCAATTTAAATCAAGTTTTATATGTACTACAAATTACAATTACAGTGCCCCCTAATTGTTCTTATTGTCTTTTATGGAATAACATCACTAAACTTCCTTTCTCGTTTCAGAACTATGTAGTGTTTATTACCACTCTTATTACTATTTTCCAGTTAAGATTATTTAACGCTTAGTATTCTACAATACTTTACTTGCAAATATAAATATAATTTCAAATATAAATATCTGAAGAATATCTGTGAGCACATTCGAAAGGTACATATCGTTCTGCGAAATCATATAGTTAATCATTAAATGAAAATTGATTTATCACTATCATAAAGATATCCTTTGCATAATAAATTCCAACATATGTCTTGAGGTAAATATACCAATATTCGTAATAGTATAAACCCAACCGTTAAAGTTAAAATATTATACTACAAATCACTTAATATAACTTCAACAATATAAAACGTGAAATATTTAAAAGTTAAGTATTTAAGACAATTGTCGTCTCAAATAATAATCCGAGCTAGTCAAATTGAGTGCAAGTTGCATAATCAATAGTCCGGCGAAGCTGAAGCTACTACCTGTAGTCAGAATTAAAGTGAGCAATACCAATTAAACAGAACTAAACTCAAACTACTTGAGAACTATGAAACTAATACACATCTTATGATTGTTTGCATAGGAATTTCTCGATAACATAATTGCAATTTCCTGGGAACCTTATGCAATTACGCTAGAAAACAAAAAGTAGTAAAAGAAACGTAAACGCAACGGCAACATTTCTTCAAAATTTACTCCAATTAATCCTGAAATATATGTAATTATGCATCTATAACTTAATTAATGTTCATGCACAGAATAAATACTCAAGTGCGAGTCAGTAGGCATGCTATACGGGGTTATTAAAATTAAAAAGGAAGTACGTTGGGTGCGGCCGCAGCGAGGAAAGATATAGAGAAAGATATTCTCTCTAATCGTACAATAATATTTCGGGCGTAGCCAAATGAACAGATTCTTTACAGACACCCTAAATGAAAAGTTACCAATAGAAGTTAAATATTACCCACATATACTAGTCCGTTAATCCCTAGGTACGGTGCTGTTAAATATAGGGTATAAGCATAACCCAAATGCTGGCAAAATTAATTCAACGTAGTTTCTGCACCCAATAACGAAACTTTGAGAAATGTTACCATGATTTTGGTTTGTATAAGGGCATATCATGTCGGCAATTTTAAGATATATGTTTATTAGTTGCTCTTGTAGATAATTAAAAAATAACTGCCATATTTGCGTCATTTAAAATCATAATATAATGGAAGCAAATTCATTACAATTCAAATAAATTCATTAGGATTTAGATAAAGCTTATTTCATTTTCAAAACATTTCAAGTGTTAATGTTTTGTGAGGAATCATCGATAGGTTTTGATTTATTGGATTGTTCGGAAAGTAATTTCGTTTTTATATTCCGTTATATATTCTGTCAGCTGACATTGCAAAGTTTAGGTGTGAAAATACTTTGTTCCATTCTGTGCAATTATTTTCTTTTTCTGTTATGAAACATGGAGAATCAAAAGCAACATTTTCGGTACATTCTGCTTTTTTATTACAAAAAAGATAAAAATGTCCTTTAAGCGAGAAAATAATTAGTCGATGTGCGTAGAGAAGATGCCAGTGTCAAAACTGGTTTGCAACATTTTTTACAACACTTTGCAAAATTTTTTGCAACTTTTCAAAATTCTTGGGAGCTCTTTCCAAAATTTTTGAGAGAATACCACGATTAATTCTAAAGTGTACGGTCATCAACTGAATAAACTGTATGATTCACTCAAACAGAAAAGGCCAGAACTGATCGATAAAAAAAGGTATATTGCTGTAGCAAGATAATGCGAGACCGCATACCAGTTTGATAACTCGCCGAAAGCTTTTACAGCTTGGATGGGATGCACTACCATACCTATTATATTCTCCAAACCTGGCACCTTCCGATTATTACTTGTTTCGGTCTCTACAAATTTGGGCGGCAAAACCTTTACTTAAAATGAAGCCTTTGAAGTAAATGCTGGCAAATGAAGTGGGCTGGCCTTTGTGAATTGCTGGCAAATGAAGTCTTTTGCCAGCAATGATCAGAAGTTTTATGAGAGTGGAATCTAGCTACTACCAGAAAGATGGCAAAAGGTGTCGGACCAAAATGGTGAATATGTAATTTCATAATATATTTATACTCTCTACGAAAAGTGCCCTTCATTTTCACCAAAAGAAAAATGAAATTACTTTCCGAACAACCTAATAATAGGACCTTATCTCAATGAGTGCTGACTAGTGAAAGATACCTACATTTTCTAAGCGAAATACTACCAGGATAGTGGGAGAAAGTACCTTTACATACTCGCCAATCATTGCTCTTTTAACAAGATAGGACACCTGCACATTACGCTGGTTTTGTAACAAACTTTCTGAATATACGCTTGCCCAATAGAGGTATACGCAATATGAACGTACATGTCAAACTATGAGGCTAGGTTTCAAATCGGCTGCGGGTAATCCAATTTAATGAAATAAGTACATGTGTAAGAAAATTACCCTTAAAACAAAACCACCAACTTTTCCTGATTTTCTTGCTTTCCTACTACCAATTTTATTGAAAGTGTTTAAGTGTAATATTATAACAAATCAGTAATTGAGTAATTTACTGCCATTTCAATTTTAACTTTTTTTAAATAGTTTTCAGTGATTAAGCCACTACACATATTAAAGAAAAATCGGAAGTGAAAATATCACCTTAGAACTTAATTATCGTATTACAGTGCCTCAGAAGTCTCAGTCCTCCATCCAGAAGCTCCGTGTTGAAACTCCAATTTATCGAAACTATTTTTATGCATGTACGCGGCGCTGTATATCCACGATTAAAGCATATCCAAAGATGAACAAATTACAAAAATCAAGGAAAATAAAAATAGTATTATGTGAAAATGAACAAGAGGGTGAAAATTCTGATGATTCAAGCGCGTCTGCGGAAATTGAAGTAAATAAAAGAACATTCATCTTCTTTTTAAATAGATGAATTAGAAATAGAGCGATGAGAGTTATAAATTTTTAATAGCTTTTAGCCAATTTCCTACACTTACAGGAACATTCAACCGTAAAATCTACACCAAAAATAAAATCTCTAACCTCCACAAACGACTTTCCGCCTACCACCTTCCATCGTCTTATTTTACTAGATTAGTCCAAGGAATTTGCCAGTATTAATTCTTCTTTACTGTTATCGGTTTCACGAAGTGTTTATTTTGGCTTAATGTTGGGTTGATGTTTACATTCTTTCAGCGATAAGACTTATCGCTTGTTAGCTTTTTCTCAACTAGCTTTCAGTAATTAAATATAGGTTTGTGGCCATTTGAACAATGTTAAGGATGAGATTTTCTTTAATATTATCAATTTCTTATCGCGACTTACAGTACATATGAGTATGCTCCACGCATATTTAAATAATCCTGTCGCGAAAATATATAATTTAATTATAATTAAATGTAATTTAATGTATTACCGTGTCCCATCCGACTAACGAACTGTCGAGAACAATTGTACTGTACTACGACGTAATTCAGGGATATCTCCGACTCGTTGAATAATTTATGCACAAGCCCGGCGTGTACAGTAGACTTATAAGCAGGTACATTATATTAGACAAACATTACATTACAGATAATTGAGATTGGAATGGGACAGGAATATACGTACGATGTAAACTATGGAGCGTTGTATGCAGGAACGTCATAAACAGAGTCTACTGAGTCTAACATTAACTAAGAACTCAAGCAACAATGAATACCAACATTTGTTAATTTTCACTATTAAAATTCATGAATAAAACTAAACAAACCAATTCGAACGAAACAGGTAGTTTAGTGGATAATGAATCTCCACAAAAAATTAAACCGGAAGACCCAAACCCATGGAGTAAAGGATTAAAATTTAATCCAAATTTAATCTAAATTATACACTTTAGATAACTTTAATAATAAGAAAAAAACATGGAGGAATTCGATATTTTTCGGAAAGAGACTAATACAAATGGATTCATAGCATCAGAAATCATCATTTGAAATATTAATTAAAGACAAACCTAAGCGATTCATTAAACTCCCCCATGATAAAACCACTAAAAGATTAGCTAGCAAATGTAATTCAAAGATAAAATAGATTTAATAGACAGGTCAGGGTTTTATAAAATCAGTTGTATAAATTGTGATAAAAATTACATCGGACAAATGCGATAGTCCGTTTAAATTTAGGTCCCTTAAAATTGGGTATAAAGAGCACTTAGCTTAATTTAAATATAATAGATCTGAGAAATCTAGCAAGACTGCCTACATGATAACTCTAAATTAAAGGACAGATGATAAAATAGAATTAAAACAGATTAAAATTAATTAAGTTAATATAGTCAACTTGACGCAGCGGAAAGTCTGGAAACTCTATACCTGTATCAATAGTTTTTGACGGTAGGTAAAAAAGGGCAGGACAATTAAAAATCAATTCTTGTAACCAGTTTGAGCAGTATTAAAAAGCAATTAGGATAGGAGTTAGGTATATAAGTCTTGCACACAGTTTCTGGTTTCATTCTCCTGAAGGTTTATTATATAAACTGAAATATCTGTCGAAATTCAAAACAGTGTTATTGTGGTTAAGGCGTTTGTTAGTTTTAGAGAAATGTAACAACAAACGACAAGAATCAACGAAAATTAAAAAAATAATAATATATGAAAATGAACAAAAGGACGAAAGTGTTTCTACAGAATGTGAAATAAACGGAAGATTATGAAGTAAATCAAGAAAACCAAATGAATGCCCGAGTTGTTTTGTCGCTAACAAATAGTATAGCTGAAAATGTTAACAGTTATACTTTTGGCAGATTTTTTAGAACTGTTGACATAGTTATATCAAACTAAATCTGCTTTTGGTGGAACTTTACAACACAGGAAAAGATATATCGAAATTTAAGTAACTGAATTCTGAAAAATATTTATAACAATCACGTGGGTGGGGTTGTATAAAATACCAATATGTTGTGTATGGTACTTTAAAAACAATTCTTTTTAATTTCTTTGTCTCACTTTCTAACTTCTTATTCATGCAAAATTTTAACACATTTAGGGGTTATAATAATATTTAGCGGTCGCTCATGACTATCGAAATTATACTCAAAATTAGCAGAATAAGCAGATAAAGGATAATGTTCAATGTCATTATCGTACAATATAAAGTCAATATTACATCTTCATAAGATAAACAGTTGTAACGTGCATTGCGGCGGAGGTACTGGAAGACCCCAACCTCCACCAAAACACTGACACAATCACAAGGTCTCCTTCCTTGGAGAACGACAAACTCTGAATTATACAGGGTAAATTTGGGTTCCGGCCCCACACAGTGGAGAAGGGGTAAGTCCTAGATTAAGGGATGAAGGGTGAGCGCCACATTCTCGTAAAAATCCAGACTCCCTGTATGCGTGACTAAAGAAAATACCTCCTTCCAAGAGAACCAAGACAACATATATTACAAAGCAAACTCAGCAGAATGTTTACAATAATCAAGAACAATAGTTAACAAAATTAATAAGAAAAATCTTTCTTTAAACTCACTCGCAGATATAAGTTTCACCGTTACGCCAACAGATGTCGGCTCTATCTCGAACGTAGGACACCAACGGCAAAGCAAAATTGAACGTAAAAATGGTACAAATAAGAAAGTGAGGTTAAGTTCGTTCTCAGTAATCAAAACATGTGAGAAAAGCAAACATAAAGATAATTGTGATAACAATAAACAGATAACTGGTAAAAATAAAAGATTACAATCAAGATTTGTACAAAATATTCGGCAATTAACTCCTCCTTCCGTAGATAGCGCTTCGGGTTATCTCAAACTTGACGGACAGCAACGTAACCGATGTTCATGCTCATATGCAGCACGAGAAATACAGAATACGACACTTAGGAGAAAAATACACATGGATTCCCTTAGAAAAAAAATAATTTCCATTCCACATACTGTCAGAAATTAAACGGTCCAAAGTAATCGACGATGCAGATAGATAAATCCGACGCACCGTCGAGAGGACGTCGTCACGATCCTCGATGGAATACGTACGTATTCAAAACCAAAATACCCAAACGACTAATCGTCCCCAACTCGAAGGAATGAAGTGAATAATCCGCAAACAACGCGATTCGAAACGCCTTGCAAGACTTTCGACAAAATACCAACTTCCATAGCCTTCTCTATCTGGAATACGACGAGAGCACCAACCAAAAGCACTCTACCGTGTCTAACGTAGAAGAAAGCTTCCCAGAAAGAAAACTTGCTTACATAGCTGGAAAAGAAGAAGTACTAACACCAACCTATGCACACACCGGAAGGAACAATTTCCCCAAACGAACAAGCTAATAAACAACAGAAGGACAATAGCAGGCCTGCTTAGTCACTGGAAGGCCAGAATAAAAAAAAAACGCCAGAACAAATTCAAATCAAAATAGAGATAATAGAGCGATCGTCACGCTCATCAGCCGCACGCGGGATAGTATCGAAGCAGAAATCTACACAGCGACGCTAAAAGTTGAGTTCGGAAAACGAGCACTAGATGTCGGCTCGAAAAGATGCTACTAACAATCAATCGCCAAAGCTGGAAACGACCTATAAATAAGTCAGCAATCTTGAACATTTCTTTCTTTACGTGCCCACGCAAGGTGCGTATGTAACACAGGAAAACTGACGAAGACATAGAATACGACAAGTTCACCACAACGGAGCCTACAAGCGGCAAACTCATGGAAGGTCGCCAAGAAAATAAGCGAAAAGTCACGGAAGCAGCGAACCACGACGCGTACACGATGTCGGGAAACGCGAGCGGCAGAAAAACAAGTTGCTCAAGCATACTATTACAACCAAAACCCAGAAGAGCAGAAAAAAGGAAAAGGACCAAACGTCCACAAAAAAAGGGAAGGCTCGAAACGAACCGTTTCACAGTGTCCCATATGTTATAGATATTAGTACAGATCCATTGTGAGAAAGCTTTTTAGTTCTTGCAGTGATTTTGTCTAGGCGCCCACCTATACTGCAGTTGGAGAGTAGAATTGTGGATTCCAACTTACAGAAGGAGTAACTAAAGGTCTTGGTGACTTCTGTATTTTTGTTGTAAGAGAATATCCAAAAGCTTGGTTCGCAGCACCCCTTCCTTTACAAGCACCCAGAAATGACTTGAACCTTTTCCAGCGTCTTCTAGCATAATTGTATAAAGTAAAGCCTCGTGTATCAAATGCATCCGTAGAAAAATGTTACATCTGTGGCATCTCAGACAGCATCTTGTAGCACTAGCTTTCTTGGATTCAGATGTTTGTTATTATTCTATAAACAATAGAATATTTGTTTATTACGCATTTTGTGCCTCTTCCTCTCATTTCAAAAAATAAAATAAATAATGAAATGAAATAAATTTCCGATTAGAAATTAGAAAAAAACTTTCATCACTAAAATGATAATAAAATAAATAAAATAGTTGTACTTAAATGGCAACTGTCAATGTAATTGATGGCTGTACTAAAATGTGTACTTAAAACGTAAAAATAGATTATCAACCTAGAATTAACTATATATTAATAACGTAGATATTAACGTAGTATTTGAGAGACGCACTTTGACTAGGAAAATATTGGACTTCTGTTGATATCGGGGAACTTCTGTTTAATTCTGTTTATACGTGGTTTAAGTAAGGATATCAAACAAAATAGTACGTTTCAGAACTGCAAAATCACGTGGTCGCTTCGAAGTTAAGAATATGTTTTAGGGTTAGCTTTTATTTTAATCATTACTATACTGCAAGTTTGGTTGCCTAATCAGTTGCGGTTCCGTAGGACTTGGACATTTGTGAACGCTCTGTATAAAACTTTACATTAACCTTGAACGATCGAAGGATTCCGAAGGGATGAAAGAATAGGTATATACTAAATGCTTTAAAAATCGAAAGGCTCCGCTACGGGGATATTTCGTTATCTCAAATAAACGGCAACTGGTAGGAACCATATGTGGTTATGTATGACTAACGTTAAGAGATAACGAAATGTTCCCGTAGCGGAGCCTTTCGATTTTTAAAGCATTTAGCAGGTCACCTCAGCGGCGCCTTTCGACCATTAAAGGTTAACAAACAGGAGGAGAATGTAAACTGTAGTCGATGTCACTTCTGGGTAGCAGCGAATTACAACAAATGATAGAATCAAAAGAAAACGTCATACTGAAAGAAATAAAAATGAAACGTAACGAATGAAAGAGAATATAGAACGTATTGAAAACACCTAAAGATTAAAGTACAGCGTGAGAGTGAGAACACTATTATACACCCGGTAGAAAAGATTGAGAAAAGAAATCGCAGCAAAGAATTGCATAAGGAAAATATTACAATAAAAGGAATATACAACCCGAATGGCAGAAAGACGATGAAAGAAGACATAAAAGAAACAAATCAAGTATAAGAAAGACATGCTATTAAAAAGTCTGGAAATTTTCTAAGAATACAGGTAACTAAAAGATTTAATATAGAATAGATAACTGGTGATGGAAAGAATACTTTGAAATTTTGTTATTGAATGACAACCATGATGGAGAGAAAGCCCAAAAAGTATGAGACTACGGAGACCCAAATGATAGTACCATCCTATGAAGAAGTTATGCAAGTAAAAGAATTATTGTTTAACAAGGTGATAAACAATAAAGATGCACAGATGATTAAGCAACAGTTATGATGAGAACTATATGCGCAGTGGAATGAAGAGCAGATACAAGTTGAGTAGAGAATAGGAACCATTCATCCTGTATAAAAGAGTGTGAGCCACTACCAAGCAATAACGTTATTTGATGTAACATACGATTATGTCAAGTTCGGTGCACAGCAAAATAACTAAATACGCAGAATATAATCTTGGTGAATACCAAGCACGATTTAGACCGAATAGATCCACCCCCGATACGTATCATGTTGCAGGTTTTAGATAAATGTTACAAATATAATACCGGATCATGCAATATATTTGTTGATTTCAAACAAGCGTTTCATAAAGTACATAGCGAACACTGATGCGAAATTGACATCACTATGAATATCAAAGGAAGAATAAATTTAATAAATTTGAGTAAGATGATAATGAAAGGATCACGATCAGTAGTTTCAATAAATAATCAAATCACAGAAAGTTCTGAAATATTTGGCGATATTAGGCGGGGTGATGCGCTATTACTTAATCTAGCCTTAGAGGTGATGATGAGAGTGAGGTAGTAAGGACGAGATGCGTATACAGATGACATAATATTAAATAGTCGAAGTGGGACAATATTACAAGAAGTATACGAGAAGTTATAAATAAATAAAAAATACAAGGTTCAAAGCAAAGGAAACAGGGATGGAAATAATCTGAAGATTCTTATGTCATCCAATGTGTTACGTAGAGGAGCTAAATCTAAAACGTATAACACCATAATAAGACCCATAACATCATACCCCTGCGAAGCATATGTACTTTTCGGGAAAATGAAAAAGTGCTGAAGATATTTGAGAGAAGTGTATTCCGACGACTATATGGACAAATAAGAGAGGGGGATAAATGAAGACAGACATTGAACTACGAGTTAAATGAATTAATTGAAGGAGGAGATATAATGAGATTTGTGAAAGTCTAAAAAATTAAATTGTTTAGTCATATACAAAGAATGTACCCTTTCCTGGAGATATATCCCTAAACACATATTCCTTAGATCATAGTAATGCAAAAAACAGTGAAATTATATTAGGATGTTATTTAATCGCCTACCAATTCCTTATAAAGCGTAAAATATACGAAAAGTCTCCATAGCAAATGCAATTTTAGATTGCGCGCATTAAAAGTATTTTATAAGATATATTATTCCCATATCGATACAATTTACTTTTATAATTTTCATATTACCGCTGCTTGCCAGGTTTAATGATATAATTAGTTATAATTAATAATTTTGTTTTGCTTTTAGGGTAAGGGTGTTACAATCTAAGTATAAATTAATAAGTCTATACTTAGATTAGATGACCCATTTAAATCCTACCCTATTAAATTAATTATTTCTTATTTCTCTTTAATGGAATTTTGAAAATAAATCATAGGATAAGAAGCGTTAAAGGAAGTACTCAGAGCTGTTGAAGATAATAGCAAGAAAATAAATTGAGTTCAAAGCAGGAATGTAATTGTGCACTGTTTATACCTTGGAAGGTATAAACAGTGTACAATAAAATTAAGAAAGTTAATTTCGGTTTCAATAACATTTACTTTATTTTTGGCAAAATGTTCACGGAAAAGCAGCACATTCACACACACAATAGGAACTTCCCGATTATATATTACCATTTTCATTTTAGAATTTTAATTTGTGTTTTCTACAACGGAAATTGTGGTTGAAGCTAAATCAAAGATTACAGCTCTGTTTAAATATTTTATCACGAAAGTAATATTATACTCATATCAAAATAGAGTGTAAGAATGTAACAATTGTCACCACCACACCTAAATTGAAAACTGCATGCTCGACACATGTTTCGCTAACCACGTTAGCATCAGTAGAAGCAATGAAGAACTGGCCTCAGTTTTTCATCGCTCCTGATTATGTTAACTTGGTTAGCGAAACGTGCGTCGAGCGTGCAGCTTCGAATTTTGGTGTAGAAGTGACAATTGGTTAAGCTATGTAAATGTAGTTCTTTATGTAATACGGACATATGAACAATTTCCCATATCAGATACAAAATAAAATTCTAGTTCTTTTAATTGTAATCGTGACTTTTAATTGTAATTGCAATTTTAATTACTTAAATAATGTATATTTAATTGTAATTAGTAATACAGGAATACTTGTTGAATAAATGTTGCAGACCAACCAGATTTTAAAAGATTTCTTCTGCAATTAACTACATTATACTTCCGTACCTCTTCAGCAAAATAATTTTTTGGATGAGGCAAACCGTTCATTCTATAATTGCTTCTTACAAACAGAATGTGTGCTACAAATCAGTTTAAATTGTTGATTTTCCATCTGTGAGCTTCACACAACATGAAATGAGTCACTCTTATTTTTAGTTTATGAAACAGCCCACAGCCTCTCAAATTTCTTTAATTTATCAATTATTTTGCATTATTATTGCATATTTTGGTAAACGTAAAAGAAGTTGTTGGTTATTACAAAAGTAATTATCATATTTTGCTTAGATTATTCTGCTTTGATATTGTTTGCTGCCTCAAATACATTTGTAAATAATTTTGTTTCTTCGTCTATAAATACTATAAAGAAAAAAAATAAAGTAATATTATTAATATTACTTTATTTTTTTTCTTTAAATAAAAAAAAACTGCTCAAAACTGCTGCCCAACTGATTATTTTTTATTATATTTCTATTTCTAAACACCCCTTGAAATAGAAGCAGCACAATGATTATTATACTCATCTACCCCAGCTGTGTTGTCAACTAAGATATTAGTTTAATCGCTTATGAATATTAGCTTAGTCTAGAATTAGCTTAGTCTAATAGCTTTTGAATCCCGTATTAAGCAGGTTTTTAGTTATAACAAATTCAATTACTAGGTATTATATTTATAAAACTTTTTATTCAGTAACTATTATTATTGACTTTCACTCATTTAGAACTTGCTGTATGTACACACAGCATGTCAACTATCAGTAAACCGTTTATAACGTAAATTTGTAAATACATATATTTAGACCTATCAAAATGTCGATAAGTGCGCTCTGATAAACCATATCGAGATTAGCTGTTTCATATACAATGTTCAAGTTCAGCTTATTGCATCATATGTTACGCTAGGTGTGATCATTATAAATAATGTGTTGTTTTATTTTTCACGTGCTTATATGTTTACAGCCAATAATAGTGATATTTGTAAACTATAACTAGAAGATAGGTAATTAAAAATTATCGATTGTCAATCACTGAGCCACTTAATATGATTATTGCAGATACTCTAGATTTCGGACTTTTTTTATCTGAAGCTTTAAATTATAGTTGTTTGAATACCGTACAACAACTTCAAACTGTTTACATTATCTGATAGATTATCGTTTTAGCAAAGATTTATTGATTTAGATGTTTATTATTGATAGTGCGATGGAAGACAGGTCCTCTGTGATAGGATCTATCTTTCATCGCTCCTGAGTTTACACTAAGAACAAATGATATTATTCCTTTGATATAGTATCATTAATTAATTTGTAAATCTCGCCAAAATGTAACTAAATCTATTTGTCGAAAGCTATTTATATTAGGTATAACTTCATTTCCAAACCGATCAACAATCAAACAAGTCGTCAGTACGGATAGATCGTGTAATAAATTTTATTATTCTCCTCGACAATGCGCTGCGAAAAATTATTTATTAATTATAAGCAATTATTTCTTCGAACATTTAGATGTTGTAAGAAAGACGTAATTTGGCAATGGAGACAAGAGTTCTAAATGTCACGCTGGCGATTTAGAAGGAATAAATTTCTGCGAAAGCTTCTGCTTAAAATAACAATCACGAATATAACTTTATCGAGAACCCCGTGTTAGTCATACACCTGTGTGGGTGTGCTAGCAACACAGTCTGTAGCAAAATTGGCCAAACTTAAATTACGTCGCAGTTTTTTTTTTCGGTTTTATAGGAACACAAAGCGGCTGGGAAAAAACATAGGAAAAGTGACGTATAACCGATCACCGAAAGTAAACAAAAATTAAAGGAATAACTAATATATATATATATATATATATATATATATATATATATATATAAACTAATATATATATATTATA
>JAWQRM010000529.1:0-21720 GCA_033557675.1 Coptodactyla brooksi | reverse complement strand
GTATACTACTGCCACTCGTCCGTGTATACGAACGACATACGATATACGATATTGACCTTGTATACGAAAGATTGGGTGGCCTTAATAATGACCGTGCATCGATGTTACATACGCCGAATAGTTCAATAAATTTGGTTGCAGGGCGCTCTCCTAGTGTATGTGTATAAGCCGAGAACTTTTTTCTGCACGTTCTGTGATCCACTATATATCACCGTATGCCCAGCTGTGTTTTCTGCGCATTTTGTGGCCCGATGCTTATATATCCGTATAAGCTAAGGTTCGTTTTCTGCGCGTTTTATAGCCAGCTACTTAGCAACACCGATAAGCCCAGCAAATCCAATGCGTTTAACAGCTGTTCAAATTATTATTGCTCCGAATTCGCTGTTCGGAGTGCAGTTTAATACATTTAAATATATTACTAACTGAATATTACACTGTTACACTGAGTATTATACAGAATTATTAAATTAAACAAATGTACTTATTGAAAAAATCCGAACCAACACATTTTACTGTTCTATTTTTACTTTTTATAGTTTGCTTATTTATAGAAAATAAACAGCAGTACTTATTATTTTTTTGATTTGCACGCGAAGCGTCCTATTGGTGTCACTTTAGAATTGGTTTATATTCCAAAGTTTAACGGTTTACGTTCTTGTAAATCTAAACTTCATAGTTGTCAAAAATCAAGAAGTGAGCTTTTGTATATTCGAGCAAAATTTCGAATCAAATATAAGTATTGAAAACAAAAAAAAGTGTTGGTCAATTTCCTGTAAGGAAATAGTTACTCGTCCATTATTACTCGGCCTTATTTTCTTAAACAGTTAAATTTTAAGGTTACTCATTAAATATACAGATAGAGAGAGAGAGAGAGAGAGAGAGGGAGGGAAGGAGAGAGTATTCCTATCCTTCATATAAACCTTACTCCTCAATTTTCAGTTTAGAAAATTAAAAAATTAAACAACCATTTCAATTCCAAAATTTTCTCGTATACTTTCCAAAATTTAAATTTTTATAATGAAGTTCATAATAAATAATAATTCAATGGCTTGATATCAGACTATAAAGGTTGATTGCTTATTTTAAAGTTAGGAGAGTTAATTATTTTAAATAGAGCATAGTTTAAAAGTGATGGCTGGTGGAACACATATTTCCAAAATAGATACGTATACATTAAATTTGTAAATAAGTATGTTATACCGTTTAATATAATTTTGATATACTTCTGACATAAAACTAAAAAGTTATCAAAAGTAAGTATTATAATGCTTAATCCTTTGGCAAATTATAAGTTGCCGAAGGATTTAGCATTGAACGAAAAGAGTAAAATACTTGAGTCACTAAATAAAAGTGAATCGGTAACGTCACTAGCACAAAAGTACTGAGTTGAAACGTCCACCATATGCGGATTAAAGAAAAAAGAGCAGTTAATCTTAAAAAGAGTTACTAAAGCTTTTGCTGGCTCGGGCAAACTAAAAACCCTCTATGTATGCGAAAATGGGGTGATAACTGTATAAGTGGATTTTAGAATTAATGGAATATAATGTGCCTATCGGTGGATTGATGCTACAAGAAAAAGCAAAAATTCTAGAAAAGGAATTGATGGTACATCCTCATTCGTCGCAAATCATAGGTTGATGGCCTTGTTCAAAAAACGTTACGATGTATGATTGTTACAAATATCGGGAGAAAAGCTGCCTCGAGTCGAGTTGGTAGATCAGCAACAGCCAATTATAAGCTGAAATTTTTTCAGCTTAATCATTTTATGCCAGATACCCAAAATCATTTCTCATTTTAGTCAGGTAGACGAATAGTTTTGGGATTAACTTTATATACATTTATATTGCACTTACAAAATATATAATGAAGATACATATTGAAAAAACTCGCAACGCACACATTTTACTGCTTTGTTTTTACTTTTAATGATGTGTGAATTTTTGATAAATAAATAACATTTATTGTTTGTTTTGCATGTCACACCTTCTTTTGATTTCATTAACTTTTCCGTTGTTGCCTATCAACAACGGAAATCAACTATTTCTTCCTTTTTAGAAAGAGCATTGAAACAACATTAAAGGTAAAGTACACAACATAGTACACAACTATAAAAGAAAATATAATCTTAAAATACATCAAGGGACCATCGTTAGGAATCAAAATGAATTATTCATATGTTACTCTACGTAAGGGTAATAAAAGTGATAACACAGAATGTTATGTCAGTGCCAAGCGTGGTTGTCCTCGCCATAGTATTAAATAATAATTTACAAGTAGACTATAAAATCTTCGCATACTTCAGAATATAAAATTAACACTTGGATAAGGACAAACAAAACAATGAAACCTCGAACGAGGATATTGAGGATGCACATATTGTTCAGTATGAAAAATTGCGGGGTTTACGGGGCTAGATAGTACAATGGATAAAACTAAATGTAGAAATTAAGATATTAATGAAATAATTCAAAAGATATTTGTTAGGATTTATTTTTACACTTACCTCTCCTCACAATTACATCACTTCCACAGATTCCATAGGATTTCGTAGGATTCATCCCTTGTATTGATTATAGTGATTTCTTCTACAAGCACACTTTCTATTACCAAATGAGAAATTGCTCCAATATTAATTCATTTACAACTTTGTGGATGACATTATGGTAGCTGCACCATAGGAGATGATCCCTCTCCTTTTAATCACTTTGAATTACTTTCTTGCTTTCTTGCTATATTAGGACTAATACAGGCCGTCGTAGAAGCGACGTGTATTATTTCTAATATAAAGTTAAAATCCAGTTCTAATAATTAGCGTACAGTTCCATTTCAACGTCACAATGAACTACTTAAATGTATTTTTGGTAGGTAGCGCCGGTTCTCAAACTGATAAACATTCTGGTCTAAACATTGCTGGCAACACGGTGTAATGGAATCACAAACATCGAGAATCGTTTTGTTTGGTATTTGCGCGTATTATCTTTATATTTTATGGTATGTCCCAGTCAATTAAAAGGGATAGTATATTTTCGTCCCTCCTATTAAATGAAATTTCTTTGTTCAGAACAGTAAATTAAAGTTTAGCACAGGTTTCCAGTATTTGTACTTTTTCCATTCACACTTCAAACTCTTGATTTCGTTGGTACATTGGCACGTGCGCAACATTTAGTTTACTTTATTCAAATTAGTTTCGATTAGATCACGTTTCAATTCGTTATTTTATAATAATTCTGATATTACAAAATTCTGAAAGTTTAAAAAGAACTCCTTTAAGATCACGTTTTTTCTATTAAGTTTACAAGTTCTTTCTACTACTAATTGAAAATTAGCACTATTTATAACAAATTCCGTAAGGGTCGACGGTAGCAATTGGTGGATCCCCAAATTTCGATTATAGTTTCGAATTATAGTTTCCGATTATTGAAGAAACTATTTAAATATAAATCTGCAATAGGTTAAAAGAAGGGACTCAAAGTTGTTCAACTAGATGAAATGAAATTGCGAAGGATATATTGTCTGTATTTGAGTTTAGCGATGATAAATCAAAGTATATGGCTTGTAATGGAGATAAAAAAGAATACAGCAAAATTCATTAGCGCGCGCATATTTCTTCTTAATTGACTACCTTCTACAACCTTTTTGATGACTAGGAAATCTATACAATATACATCATTTAAGTCTTTTTAATATCGGTTTTGTTTGTGCTGAACAACTGGAATATTACAGAGGAGGGTAGATGTTGATAAAGCAAAGGTAATTGTTTGCAATGGTAAGTTGGCTTTTTACGGACAAACGAACAAAAAAACTAAATTGAATATAAATTGAATTCTAAATTGAATAAAATTGTGTACGTATGTGAGTGCACGCGCGCGTTGGTGTGTGTATATATACATCCATTCGAATTAGATTTTCATTTCCTTATTAGATCCCAATTACGTGATGCATTCAATTATGATCAAAAACAATATTTTCGAGAGAAAATGTAGTTGCTACGGAAAACATGTATCTTGACAAGAGTTAAAACATGATGAAAATGGACTAAACAATGAAAGTCTTTCATCACTCCTGATGATGGCGCCATCTCACGGTATAGTGAACTCATGGTTCACTATGCCGCTACAATCGAATAATGAACATAACCTTCATGCTCGATCGAATCTGGTGATGTTTGTAGTTTCGGTTTTTTAGGTAGCTTCCACTGTATGTAGTGATTTGGTAAATTACCGTGGGCTAAACGTGTCTGGATGGCCTCCTGCCATGATATCCCGTAATCTACCTGCTTCGTTGGGTGTAAGGAAAAATATCAGTTTTATTGCTACAAAAAGGTCTTTATTGTTACGACTGGAGGGATTATCTAATCAGCCAGGTAGTGTGTGATGAGCCGTTCAAATAGTCTAAAGGGCATTTTTAAATAATAATTTATACGCGCGCACCCCATAAGATTACCCGACGGCGGGTGAAACATTCAGTAAAAAAACGAAAGGTTAAAATTAGACTGATAAAAAATAATTACATATTAAATTTACATAAAATACATATAGATCACTACAATATGTACTCGAAGAAAAAAAGTAAAATTTATTTTATTTGATACAGTGGATAAAATAAGGTTAGTTTTAAGATAGCTATTTCGCGTCTACATTATTATTTACAATTGCTCTTTCAACTATTTGGACAGCCCGTCATAAACTATCAGGTAGGTTAAACAACATTATCAGAAAGCTCTCTGATACACAGGGGCTATCGTACATAACCATTTTCTTTGCTTCTTTCGCGTTCCTCATCTTCAATGTGTTCACGACCCTCTTAGAAGCATTTGTACCACTTGTTCATGCTTATTTTATTCATATAATTCTCGCCAGAAGCAGCATTCAATATTTTTTATGTAGGAAGTATCTTTAATCAATTGCTGTGTAGCTAACTTTTCATCCATACTACAAGGAGTAATTGCTATACTACATGCTTCGTTGAAGTGTAACTATGTGGTATATAAATTGAACACTATTTTCAAAATCCATTTTCTATTATAACATGTCCAGTCACATGTCTCATCTATCAGCGGAGTTAAAAATAAAGCTAACCAAATGCCGTTTATCCATTAAGGGCACCTGCCTGCGCAATCACGAATACCAGATAATCACTAATTTACATCGGAAACCCACCTAACGGAAACTGGGTTTAATTTAAAATGTCAGCAACAGCCGGTAACCGGTAGTAGATAACGCCTTTAAAACTTACTGGAGTGCAGTCGGACGTCTGCCTTGTCAGAACTAGCCATATCGTGCGTTTGCAGCCTGTGGCGAACGACAATTTTTCATTCGTGAAATTGGGCAAAACTCTGAGCAATTTCCGGACAGAATTTACTACCTAGTATAGAATGTAGCTAGCATTATATATTATTCTGCTTTCTCTGCTGCAACCATATTTCTCCTTTTTATAGCTACTCGTTGCCTTCAAATTTATATCAAATACTCTATGCGAATTCTTGACCCTATTCTCTTCAAACTATACAAAAAAATAGTATAGAACAGTTACTCAGGGAGGCATCGAATGCTGTGTTATTCATCTTAACTGCTAAAAAACTAAACTAACGATGGAAATTTGTTTTTTATAATTAATCTGCCATCGTCAAGACCTATATTTACCAATATTAAAATCTGAACATGTATACAATAAAAAGCAATTACCACACTTCATCGATTAAATGAGGACCAACTGAAACAAACTTATAGCTTAGAATTTGAAAAGTTTTCTTAAAAGTCTCTTTTTAGACAAAGTTACGTCGTTTGGAATGAAATTATGTGTATGTAACTGATGGCTAAAGCATAGAGTGAACAGGACGGAAGTGTCCAAAATCGAGCAGCGAGGCGTAGTGCGTTTTTTGGTGGTATATCTGAACGAACACAGAATGAATAAAAACAATTTTTTAAAAAAAGTTTATTTTCACCAAATTCATTTTTGGCGAAAAAGCATTTTTCGCCGCTGTCAATGAGATGGTTAGAAACGACATACTAATAATAATAACTGATAAAATACTTGACTTCTGCACTCTGCGTCCAGTTTTCAATTGGGCACCCCTTTTACATACAATCCGTTTCATATGTATATGGTCTATAGATTAAAATTGTCGTATTAATCGGGTACATACAATTCATCTTAACTTACAAATACAACAGCTGATGTTACCCGACTTATCTTTAAAATTTTCAACTCTTAAAGTGCGTGTCTTTAAATTGGGCAAAATTGTTTTAAAGCTTGATAATTTAAAGGGAATTTGTTAACTTCTACTTGCGTCATTCCAATTAGCAGCACGGGCGAAGAGACGGAAATTCTTAAATTAGAGAACCGTCGTAACGAGCATGACATTTAATTAGAGGACGAACATCAGAGTTCGTATATCAAAAATTCTTAGCTATGAGTCCCTGCGATGGTCGCTGCCATATGGTCGCTTGAACCTACATTGTCCGAGTTTTGCTATCACATGAAGGACTACATAAATGCTGTCGCTAATGATGTCCTCAAATTTCAGTCTTGCTAACCTTTCCTAAAAAGTTATCTAGGTTATATTCGCATTATAAAGGGGTTTTATAAATGACACCTTTTAGTTTTGCACAATAAGTTAGATTTTGTATAAGACCCAAATAGTCATATATACGCTTAAAGTTTGCACATATGAGGTTTGATAAACAAAAAGCCCGATAATTTGGTTTTTCTCGAAGAAATCTTCATTTATTCATCAACATTACTCGCTTATTATTATTATTTTCCCAAACTATCCACCACCACTTGGAACTGTTCAGTCTGAAACATCCTGTGATATGATCGATGGGTTCCATATACGAATTATTGAGTTGTTCGGAAAGTAATTTCATTTTCTTCGCAGCAGAGGCATTAATTGTACTTTAACCAGCCAACTTAATTCTAAACCGCATATGCATTATACAAATCTGAATCCTTGTTATGTCCCCTACCTCCCCTTAAAATTTGCCCCAATAATCCTGCGACACTATGTATATTCTGATAGTTGACGTTGCAATTTATTTGTGAAAATATTTAGTTCGGTTCTGTGCAATTGTTTCCTTTTTTGTGTCTCATGAAATATAGAGAATCAAAAACAGCATTTTCTGCGCATTTTCTGCGCATTTTCATTTTTTACTACAAAAAAAATGTAAAAATGTCGTTCCAGCGAGAAAAGAATTAGTCGATGTGTATGAAGAAGATGTATTGACAGAATGACAGTGTCAAAATTCGTTGGCAATTTTTTTTGCAAATGAGATCGGCCGTACTTTTTAAATTCTGTCTTGTTACTCTCGATGATGCTGGTATGATCAGCGAAACATGCGTCGAGCAGTTAATTTCCTGCTTTTATTAAATAGCAGTGATTGCTTAATTTTTTATACTATCTTATGAAAGTAAGGTTAGGATGCAATACAAATCACGTAACAAATTTGCTCCTCTTTTGCAATAAATAGGCTAGACTACGTACAGCATGCGTGTGTGTCACTGAAAATAATATATATATAATAATTTTAAGTGTTAGAGTTTTGTCTTTTATACTTAAGAAATGAAGCAGACAACCATCGAGGTATATAAACTTGAAATTGGGGACGAGAAAAATTGTAAAACGTTTGACGAAATCGCCAAAATAGTAAACAGGAGTCGAAACACAATCCAATACATTATTAGAATATAGAAAAAAGGGAATCCAGGATGTAAATAAAATAAAAATATCATCAAAAAAGGAACTAACCCCTAGTGATGAACGTTGGACCATAAGAAAAGTTAGCGAAGGCACCTGTCACCTGTCAGGAAAGCGGAAGGCGCGAACCCCGCTCGAAGGTCTATTTATTTCTTTGTTTCTATAAAAAGTAAGAGAATTTTAATATTTCTTTCTCAAATATCCCTATACCTAAACTCCACTGTTTCAACGTATATTGTTATAACCTCGTACCTCCTCAGAGTATATACATATACAGTGTGTCCAAAATTCGACGCTCACCATTGGTATTTTGGAAACGGTAAGAGTTATAGAGGCGGTTAAGTGGGAGATTATGGAGGTATTTATCCAACTACCTCAGACCTTCTTTTGTTTTTCACAAAAAAAGCATTACCTACCCTAGATATAGTGAAAAAACTGAAAATCGTCATTTTCTTCAAAGGAGAAAGTTCTATGAATGTAAATACTCTACAAGATGGTGTATCGAAATGTTTCTTATCTTGTACTTATTCTGAGATACGACATAAAGTTGTATTTTTTAAATGGAAACCATAGCTAATTTTGACATTATTGAATTACCTGATTTTTTCCCTATCCAACGATATAAGTACTTATTTTTTGTAATTAACAAATATTCAGAAAAACTAATTTGTGAGATATTTTAATGCTCATCATACTACCCATGATTAGAAACTATGCACGAAAGACTGTACATCTGTCATTAACGCAAGATTGCGCATAAGTCGCAGCAATTCATACGTTGTCATCAGTTATTCGCGACATATCTGATCATGGCATTTTCAAATGACGAAAAAACAGACATGTTTGTTATGTATATAAGATGCAATCGAAATTCAACTGAAGTGGTAAATGAATATTTCAATTTATACCCCGAAAGAAGGCAGCCTCACTGTGTTTACGCGACTCGAGCAAAATCTTCGAAAAGGGGGATGATTTACTACAGTTCGTCCTAAAACATACCAGAAAGGTAATAATAACACTCAAATAGATATTTTAGCAGCTGTTAATGTTGATCCTACTACCTCAGTGAGGAAAATCGCCAATGATAGCGGTATTGCGCGAAGTACAGTGCATCATATTTTAAAAAAGAATAAATTCCATCCGTATAAGCCAATGATATGCCACAATATCAAAAAAACTGATTTCGAACGGAGGGCTACATTTTGTAGATGGTTCCTAGATGCAATTGCAAATGATGGTAATTTTTCTAAACAAATTCTTTGGAGCGATGAAAGCAGATTTACCAACAACGGCATGTACAATAGGCATAATTAGCATCATTGGAATAAGAAAAATCCGAAAATAGTTCGAAATTCACGTTTCCAGGAATGATTTAGATTTAACGTGTGGTGTGGCATTTTGGGAAACCGTTTAATAGGTCCGTTTATTTTCAATCAGACACTTAACGCCGATAGATATCTGCAACTGCTGCAACACGAAGTTGAAGACACATTGGATGGTATACCCATTCCAGACGAGAGAAATATGTATTGTGTTTCAACAGGACGACGCTCCCGCAGATAATTCAAGAATCGTAATGGATTATTTAACAGCAAGGTTTGGAAATCGCTGGATTGGAACATCTGGCCCCATACAGTGGCCTGCACGATCCCCGGATTTGTCGCCACTAGATTTTTCCTTATGGGAACATTAAGAATTTGGTATACGTGGCTAATTACGACAGTATCATCGATTTGCAGCAGAGTGTTATTCAGACAGTTAATTCAGTTAGCGTCCGTCAATTGATGAACTGCAGGAGAAATATTGAGAAACGTGTCAGAAAATGTTTAGAAACAAACGGCCCCCATATTGAACATGTTTTATAATTAAATTTTATTTATGTCAGTTATGTATTGATTGAGTGCCTTACTAAGGGCTCATTTCCAACAATTATTGTTCTCGTTTTGTTCATACAAACGGCCATTTTCAGGGCCACATGATGTGCAAATTCCGATCTGGCAACTTCCTCGTGGTGCACATTGGGAAACTCTAATAGCATAGTTCTACCGTCGGCTAGAACTATGTAAAGTTCCTGTTGAATCCGATATTACATACTACTTATTTACTATTATTTACATATCTACACCTTTTTCTTTTTCATTTCATAAAATGACATAATTACTTGTGAACGTGAAATGTGTTGCGACTTGTGATGAACGTAAAGATTGACATATTATTGACAGATGCGCAGTCTTTTGTTTCTACATGGTGTTCAATCATGGGTAGTGTGACATGATTGAGAATGTATTACGAATCAGTTTTTTTCTGAATATTTCCTAAAGTACAAAAAAAATTAAGTAATTTAATGGTGTCAAAATAACGTATGGTTTTCATTTAAAAACACAACTTTATGTTGTATCTCGAACAAATGCAAATTAAAAACCATTTTTATACTGCATCCTGTAGAATAGTTACATCCATACAACTTTTTCAATTTCAATATTTTGATGCAATAAACAGTATGAAAGATATTCAA
Organism: Coptodactyla brooksi; assembly: GCA_033557675.1. Lineage (NCBI taxonomy): Eukaryota > Metazoa > Arthropoda > Insecta > Coleoptera > Scarabaeidae > Coptodactyla > Coptodactyla brooksi. Next base: position 11,509 of record JAWQRM010000529.1, on the reverse strand, counting down.
GTTTGAGGAAAATGACAATTTTCAGTTTTTTCACTATATCTAGTAGGCAGTGCATTTTTTGTGAAAAACAAAAGAAGGTCTGAAGTAGTTGGGTAAATACCTCCATATTGTCCCATTTAACCGACTCTGTAACTCTTAGCGTTTCCAAAACACCAATGGTGAGCGTCGAATTTTGGACACACTGTATATATATATATATATATATAACGGGATTTTTGGACGAATTCATTTCATGAAAATCGATTTCGTAGGATCACGGAGCCTTTTAAGGAAAATTACCGAAAATCGTAACCTTGAAAAATTGTCCACATCCAATCAAAACTACGGGGAAGACGGACAGATACTAAAGTCCAGACGATGCGTAACCTGAGGTGGGACATTTGAAACTTTATTTATGACTGTAACTCCGCCTACCATCTCCCTTTGTTTTATTTCCTTTCAATGTGCATTATTTACAATAATTTTGAACTTAATTATTTTATTTCCAACAATTCTATCCTTGAAATTTAAATGATTGACTCTGATACAGACCTAGAAATAGAGTTAACAAACGATTAAGATTACGTTTAAGACGAAAACCAAAATTTTCACGTAAAAAACCTGAATCGGAAATGTGCCTTATCAATAAAGTTAATACGAGTCTCTCAGATTTTGCAATGCGACAGATAAACAAAGCACAATCTTGCACTACTCCACCACAGTTAACAGTGGAAAATTCAAAGAGTAACGTAATACCGCCTGCTCAAGCTACGTTCATGCAACAACAGATGAACGCCTTCTTATTTCGCACTGCGTTGACAAACTCATTACCCGAATTTCATCAGAATTCAAATTTGTCTACATTTGTGACCACTATTAATTTTTGATAATTTTTGTAATTTTTTAACCAACCAATTAACCGTGATTGAAATGTACCTATTTAAAGTTGTAATCTTATCAAACATTAAAGGCGAAGCTAGAGACTATCTAAGTTTCCAGAACGAAACTGAATGGTCCGGAATTAAAACGGTACTTTTGTTAATACAATCGCGAAATGAAAAAAACCACGATTATTATGATAGAACTCTACTCGTACAAAATGATTTGTTACAATACGTCCAATTACATGAAGAGTACGCTAACGAGCGAAATTTTAAGAAAGAATTTTACCAAAAACACGTTCGTAGTAATTTTTATGCGGGTATTACCGAACCGTGTAGAAACTACCTAATCCTAACTGATGATTTAAAAAAAAATACAAGAAACCGAAGAGCAGAATAATATCCCCCAACAAAAAGAAATCAAAAACAATTACCTAGCTATACGTTTTATTCAAATTTTCGAAATACAAATTTTAAACCAACCCAAAACACGTTTACACCGCGCTTTCCAGACCATAATTTCAGATCAGCCTCTGTGCCAAATCACCATACTAATAATTTTCCAAGCTTCAAAGACAAACTCTATTTGTATGACGAAGAAAAACAAAATTATTCTGAACAAGAAGACAAGAAGCAAAACGGAAAGAAAACAACCCCGAGATAGTTACGGACACTGTATACATCAGAAAAACATCCGGGAAAACCGACCCCTTATACGACAAAGTCAAAATCACTACTTTCAGTAACGATAAGATTGTAGGAACATCCGAGAAGGAAAGATTTACTAATCCTGCTATTAAAAATATCAAAAGAACAAGAAAAGACTTCCCTTTGCAGGATTCTGGCGGCGATGATCCAGGCCCATCCACTTCTAGTACCAAATTAATAAGCCATTACCATAAATTTTACTTCTACATAAACTTAACTCAAGTTGAAATTAGCTCAAAGCACGTAATTGAAAACAACGCTAACTTTAAGCAAAAAATAACTAACAATCTTCTGACTCAATATGTTAAATTGATAAATAATGTAAAAATTAAGTGTAAAATTTAATGAATCAATGATTGCAAGGGATTAGAGAGACTAAAAGCTCTTTGGAAAAGTTAACTCATAGGAGAGCTAGGCGACCTCTGATAGGCGTCCTGGAGGAACTTTCTAAGATATCTGATCTGACGACTTTCGTGCATCATATAACCGAACATTACAGTAATGATTTAAATATCATGAATTCAAATCTAAATAAAACTATAAATGCAATGCAGGAAATATATGAAATCTCTCACTTGCGACAAATCTTACTATTCGAAATTTACCAGACCGAACGACTTAATCGACAGGTTCAAACGTTATCGAACGAATCATGAGTATGGCAACAAGGGACATTCCTAATTTAAAAATCATAACACTAGAAGAACTAGAAAGGATCTATGAATACCTCATTTTAAATTTTCTTAAAAATTATTTGTTCGAAATTATTCAACGCCTATATCAATACCAATCTACATCAATACCTATAATATCAATACCTATCCTTAAGATGAAATCCTCTAAGTACTTCCACGTTTATCCAGTACCCAACGAAAAAAACCAAATCCTTTTGTAACCATTCAGGTTCCATCTCAGGAACAAGACCGAAGAATGGATGGATAGATGCTCCCAGCTAATGATCGAGATAATTTGTCCGGTAAGTCGATAGATATTTCCAGTGCAAGTTGCAAAACGTCACAACCTGCCAATTTGCTCTGTCGAGTAACTATTTTCGTACCTTCACCCAACTTAAAAAAGAATCAGTTTCCAAGTTTATTGCAGGAATTTTCTGAATAGCTGAAACTATTTGCGTTTAAGATATGTCGCGATATTTCTGGGCATTTAATATCCCATCAATAAAAAAAGGGTGCTATTAAATGGTCACCCAAAGTTCCAGCCCAGACATGAAGTTTTTAAGGATATTGGGTGAGTACAAAAAACTTTTATGCAAGTTTTCGCGAGACCAGTAACGAACAACGGATGAATTGCGTTTTCCGTGTAGTAGAAAAGTACTCTCATCGATGAAAACAATATTTGCAATAATGTTTTCATTTTCATTATCTTTTACCGTTACGAGCTCACAAAAAATAGGAAACATAGCCATTTTTCATGGGAGGTTAAAAAAAGAAACATTGCTAAGGCCGGTGCAGGAAGTGATTCAACGTAGCTGGTTCTGCTACGAGAGTTTGCAGTTCCTAAAGGAAAGAATCGACTAAGAGGAATAACAGACTCACAGGTAATTATACATCAATATATATATATATATATATATATATATATATATATATATATAGTTTGGGTGAGTATTTTTATATATATCTCTATAAAAAAATTTATAAAAATATCTCTACTCTCTCTCTCTCTATATGAATTGAGTTCACTTTCGATTATCTGCCTTGTTAAAAAATGTAGCATACCTTCTGGAGAACCAAAAAATTAGGTAAATTCATTGCTAATCTCCTGTACATTATTTCCACTTCATTTTCGCACCCTGGGAAATTTCATGCACCCATTACTTAATGCTAGTGGTCTCCATATTCCTGGACGAGTTCTTCCTGTAATCGAGCATTCTGTATCAAATGCCGCATTAGAATTATATATTAATATTGATCTGCTTGATCTGCGTTATTTGAAGACGGTTAACTGCTTGATTGCGACATTCTACATCAAGCAGTTAACCGTCTTTAAACCACTAGTTAAGCGGTAATTAAGTTCTTTTTAGACATTATTTGAAAGAGCAAATGAATCATCAGCAACATAAACAGACGGTGTATTGATATTTCTTCCAGGAATTACGCATTGGCTGGGGCTGGGAATTGAATTTTATTTCACTAAATAAGCCGCCGTCCGATATTCTTCTTTGGCAACCTACATTTGCGTGAATGAGATTGTAATTTGCGTCAACAACTGCAAATAGGGTAATATTAAAGAAGCCCTTATAAATGAAATTTCAGCCCCAGTTTTCAAACGCAGTTGGAGAAATTCCATTTATCATACCATTCCTATGTCACCATTTTTCATTCAGGTTCAGTTTGGGGAATCTGAAAAAAATTCTCATTTTATTCCATTTTATTCCTATTATTATTTGTATTAGTTCTTTTACTTCATTTTGTTTAATCTGTATAGTAGTATATTTTTATTCTTGAAGGACCTTATAGGTTCTGGGGGAGACTACTCTCATCCCAACGTTTCTAAAAATGAACAGATGCTTCCATTGTAGCCAGTGGAATGCAAATACGAGAATTCCTATCACTATAGGCTAGAAAAGTCGGGAAACAAGTCATTCACACTGCTTTCTTTGAAGCAGAAAGGGGAGAACACTAGCTATGCAGTCGCAGTCATGCTCAGCATCTATGTAGTCGCAGCCATACTTAGCACCCATACAGTCACTACCGTTCTCGTTTTAGTTCACTACCTTGCGTGGACCTATTCCTCATAATTATTGACACTGACGAGCCCTACTTCACTTGCAAATTCCTATGAGACAGGAATTACACACATTCATTCAATTGATAATATTCTATGCGCTTTAAATTCTGGTTAGAATGATCATGAAGTAAATAATGGAGTAAAGATAATAGCGGTTTTAATTCTTAGAAACGAGAATGAATATTCTAAATCGTGTATCACTGTTGCCTATTTTCGGTACCATCTTGATCACTACTTGACAACCGGAAAAAGTTTGGGAAACAAGCTCCACTTATATACTCCAGATTTAACCCATCTGTATCGTCCATCAATACATTATTCATCAATTCAATGCACCCGTATCTGACTCTACCCCGCAGAGTGGATCGTATCCAAAAGTGTTGGTTGCGTGGTTCACAACGCGTTTTGTTTTCCACTGTTATTCCTGTAGCGACGGCAAAAAGCAAATCCTGGCCCGCAAACATGTTGTCACCGAATGCCGTTCCCTATGTGGATGCAGTGAATTTTTAAATTGACTTTGCTAAATGGTGTTGCCACTTGGCACAGTGTGGAAACGGCGTTTGCCACTTTGGTGTGTCCCCACTTTGCCATCTGGCATTGCCAAGTGGCATAGTGGGGACGCCCCGCTAACCCTTTTGGACTCGGGCAAGCTTGTTTATTTATTTTATAGAAGTGTAAACGTCTTTCATTGCGTGAAATAAAAAACGAACAGGGTAGGTGTAAACTCAGAGTAAGTTGCGTATAAATAAAGTCAACCATAAGTTACTTTTTGAGCGGGAGGTTAAAATGATTAGACTACTTAATTATTATCTATAATTATAATACCATAGTTAAATTGTTTCATGTAATACAATAGAAACTGCAACAAATGTTCACGCCGTGAGGGATAGCATAAACAAGAAAGTAATTTTTACATTTTGACAGAGAGTTATTAATTTAAACGCTTTACATCTAATATTTTGTGTAACCGCCCTCATTTTCCATGCAATTTTTCACCCGCTATATGATTCGATTTACGAGAATGAAACAAGACGCCACTTTAAGAGTTTTCTCAAACATTTTGAACGTGAATCAATAAATTATTTTTATGTTTGTCCTCTAACTGTTGTCCTTACGTTTGCACCATCGTCCCCCATATATTTTCAATGGAATTCAGATCTAGTCACCGAAAAGGCCAGCGCACTAGCTTGACGTCATAGCGGTCGTAGAACCAGGAGCGTACACAGCCTGTGGGTATATTGGACAGTTATCCTGAATAAATATGAACCTTTCCACCTCGTCTTCTGGATACATTAACTCCCACCAGTTTCAGTACAATTTTGTCTCACACCTGTGTTATTAAGGCGCCATTATAGCATCGTCCCATCTTACAAAGAAATGAATGCTTTTTCGTACGAAAAATTTGTTGTGCTGCAATTTCGATTGAGGTTCTCTTAGCAGAATAGTAACCTTTCTCGTTTATCGTCGAAACTTAATTCAATCGTATTACTGTGTTTTCGAAAATGATACTCAGCTTCTCCGAGTCTATTGCGTATCGTGTGCCGTCTAATATCGAGATCTAAATTTCTTCGAATTCGCACTCACCAATTGATTTTCTTCTACTAACTGGATAATATCCTCATCCTGCATACGACTGGATTTCCGTCTATTCGTATTTCTTTCAGTCGGTAGACCTTTCAGGTTCCCAGTATTTTCCTAGGCTAACCACCGTCGAAATTGGCCTAATACTTCTAAAAAGTATTGTTATATATAGAGGCATTGGTGTCGTCTATTGCTGAATTCCTGCTTTACAAAATAATTCTCATTACGATTTATAGTTACAGATATATTTCTACTATTTCAGTAGTACTTCGTCTAGCTTCATGCAAACTGCAAATGTATATTTTTTACTGCACCGATGACTGTTATCGTCGAGCTATCATTAACTGAAACGTCAAATTAAGAATTAGAATGTCAATTTGACAGTTGAAAAGCCAATTTGACATTTGAAGCATCAATTAGATCATCGAAACGTTAGTTTGATAGTTGAATCGTCAGTTTGACAGTTGAAACGTCAGTTTGGCAGCTGAAATGTTAACTTGACAGTTGAAGTGTCAATTAAAATTATACAAATTACGTATAAACACAATAGAAGAAAATGAAGATAATAATCACAAGGGCAGGTTCAGATACCTGCTTTACAACCTTATCTTGACGTATACAAAAAAATGAGGAATAACTAGATTGAATTCCTAATCTGTAAAGGATAACTAAAATAAATTAGAAACAAAATATATATTTTAATGTGTGTATGCGAACCTTCCCAGCCCAACATCGTACCACTAAAAATTCCAAATTCAAACAAAACTTTAGTTAGTCGCAAAAAAGCAGACCACCCACAAGAACCCGATAAAATAATCACTATAGAGAAGAAAAATATGTAACATAAAACCGATCCCTACCGCCGACGGCACAGCTTGCACAAGATAAACAATTTTTTTACGGAAAGCGTGATTTTTTTACCCCTAAGTGAACATGACACTTTTTCGTGGAGAATTGTTTAACTTGTTGTTTAGGGAATAATGTAACAGACTCTGCTGTCTTTGGTAGCCATCGGTTTTAATATTCGTGTTACAATACTGTATACAAAATCACTATTTACATTTCTATGCATGTATACAGTTTTTGCTTAAGATATTTTTGAAATTGTTTTCCTGGAAACGAACTTTAACTCTCTTATTGAGGCGCTGTCAATAAGAAAATAATTTTCTTTTTGATAATTATCCACAAAATTTATATTCTGCTATACCAAATAAACACGATTTTTTAATCTATGATAAGTCTATTTAATCTTCTAATATGATTTTTCACGTTCACGCGAATTATTAATTACACTATATCATTTTCGCGCTCAAGTTTTTGTGTACTAATTACACAACGTCACGTGATTTCAACCAATTAGGAGTGTGCGTTGGTTCGTTGCAATAACCAGTCAGGAAGGCCTTGGCAATCGTTTATTAATTAATTCCGCTAGTACAGAGTATTCAGTTGAACGACCACGTTTCATTAAATAAATAAATGTTAATATTTTCAAAAACCCTGTTGAATGATGTTTTTTCTCTCTTCGTTCATCGAATTGATGTTTTAACAGCAAATTTCTGTTATATCTATGATAAATATTAAAATAGTGATGTACTATTATCTTTTTTCCTTACATTGAACATTAAGCAATTATTTGTATTTATTTATTTATATGAAACGGCGAGTTTCTTCATATATCAATTTTTGAAACGAACATTTATTTAAATTGAAAATGTCCATTACACCAACTATTTCATTCTTTTTGCCGCATTCTACATTATAAAATATACCTATAATGATAGAGTTACTAACGCAAATTTCTTCGACACCAATCAACAATTATGGGGGCTACACTGAAAACAACTAAAACATTATGGCAATATTTCTTACTACTACATCACTAGGTAGTTTTAATCATAATGAATTTATTTCTGATGCACATATGCCGGTTGGAAAAATCTTGGTCGTCCCATACGCGATTCATACAACACTCGAGCCCGTGACCCCACCCCGTCTACCCAAGAGCCCGTGAAAACCGATCTTAGTAATATTGTTGATATCCGGGAGAAGATACCATGCTAACACTGCTTGACATCGTCCTACGTACACTTCTTTTTTAATTACTAACAATAATGTTCGAAGGACGAGCAAAAATTTACTAAAATAAAAGGTCACTTCGAAATAAAATAAATCTAATAATATTTAAAAATAAAAGTAAATGATGATGATGATTCAAAGATGCTTCCTAATTTCGCCAAACAATACCCTAATATGTTGTATAAATATATATGCAATACAAATAATTTATTGCTTTTTATTGAAACAAGAAAATATTAACATCCGAGCAGGATTCGAACCTACGACCTTCTGCTTTCATAATGCAGGCCTTTCATATGTTGGCCTGCTCGCAGGCCAACATATTTTATTGTTTGAATAACATATGTTGAGAGTAAATATGTAAAAAGTAATAAATGACTTATTTCTAACTACAGGCGGCCGACACCTTATCAAGACTTAATGTGTGAGGGTATAACACATTAAAATCATCTAACAGTTAGACGGTAGAATAGTCTACTCTAAATAAAAAGCAAACGTGCTATCATCTTTATAAACTGTTCTGTTGTAAATCTTATAAATCATATTTATTTATAAAAAATTGGTATCAAATTATCAAAATCAATTATCAAAAAAGATAATCGGCTTCGATAACAGTTTTTACTGATGCACTAAAGGGAATGCGAGGATGAGTAAAAACTTGAAGCATCTTGAGTTTTTTAATCCTTGTTACCTCTCTGCGGAAAACCATTGGTTGTTCGTTTGCTAACTAATTTTTCTTCATTTTTTTCTTTAACCAAAGATGTGAGTTTGGATCTTTTGACTTAGTTACAAAGATAAACAACTACATCAAACTCGAAAAATAAATTATCATTTGCCGGAAGCGCTTCTGAAGATGCCGACATGGTCAGCGAAATGCGCGTCAAGCAAAACCAACTTCGGTTTTGATGTAGTGGTAGCATTGTTCAAACTTAGCTCTGGGACAGTTTACTTTCGAAACCAGTTCTTTAATTTCAAAACGTAAACTTACTTGAATAACATGAAAGTTGATGATTTAGTGTACCTAATACACTATGAAAGTACACAATATTTTAACAAGAAACTGAATTTTATTCTAGTAGATGTGCAAAATTACACACTGCTGTCCAGTAAAACTGGAAGTTATTTCCCCCTGATTTCTGTGCTAATTTAGCTCGAAATAAAAGCCCATAAAGCTTTCACACTCGCAGAACTTGGCTATTAAAGTAAATCACAGTTGACTGTAGATCACAGCGATAACGTTTCACTGCAATAAATGGTGTCACTGGAATAATTCATAGTTCGGCAAAAAATGCTCGGAATGACCGCGTAACCTCTATAAAAACGGTAATAAATTGCGATAGGAACTCACAAACTGAGATGAATGTCGTTGCAACCAGATAAGAAATTTAATTTTATTTATTACATGATTTACAGATGACTACAGAGTTCAGTTGTTTAAAATGCCTTACCAACTGAGTAATTAACACGTATTAGGACATCTAAATGGGTATTTTCATTTATTTAATAATTGGGAAGGTTTGAAACTTTTTCAAATCGATCATATCATGGATGTCATGACAGTGCCAATAGCAGAAGTCCAGAACAATGGCGAGCTAATTGCGCATAAAATCGTGTACGGAAGGATCAATATGGCGGCTACATGGCATACGAAATGGCGACAACAGAAAAAGTTCGCTAACCGCTTCTATTAGTGGGAGCAGATTAAAAATGCTTTCACGTTGCCTTGTGTTGGGTGAAGCCGTATATTACATTCGTTTGGCAGCTGAAAGCGGGTTGCAATGTAATTTCGAAATAAAAATTTCTTATTGAAATGTTGGTGCGAATCTGACATTTAATAAAAGTTTAACTTCGTAGGACATATTTCATGAAATGCAACCTTGAGCATGAAACATTATCCTTGGTTGCAGTTTTACAGATGCAGCAGCTATGGCAATATATTGAAATTTACCTTTAAGTAACACACACACAGATATATATATATATATATATACATATTATAAGTAAATATTTACTTTAATTAGCCAAAAGAAAAATAGACCGCTCAGCAGGATTTGAACCAGCGACCTTTTGGTTTCACGCCAAATGCTCTTTCTTACCTACTGAGCATTGCAGGGTCCTCTCGCTCTTTGGAAAATCTTCTTCTTGTTTTTACCTGTTCGCAACCCGAATATCTGTACCCCACCGCGACTCGCCAAGCGAGTTTTTGGTGCGTCACGTTTCCTGATACGGTATGAACTGTGTAATAGAGTACAAAGGTGATTATTCATATTAAATTAATTGAAATATGTGCCTGTAACAGAACAGATTGGGAAACGTCAAGAGCACATTCTATAAGACAATTGCTAACAAATATGGATCTTATAATGCTGCCTAATAGGTTGCAGTAGGTTACACTCGTTGTTACAGACTGTTCTAACAACGAGTTGCACTCTAGTTCTTGAAGAGTAGTGAAAATTTGGAAACTGTTAGCAACTTATCTGTTCCTGGTTGAAAGATACCGCCGGTTGTACGGATCAAAAGATTACCATATATTGGTAATATATATATATTTATTTGGGTTATGGGTGGTATTGATTTGTTTATATTGTCCTTTAAGTTTATCCGGATCTACCCACGCTTTCTTCACCATCTTTAAACCGTTTAACAACGTTAGATGAGTTTCATCCTGTTTTGTGTCCTCCTTGAAGTTACAATATGTACTTTGGTCATTAATGGTTGTCTTCGTATTTTATCTGAATTTTCCTTACTGGTGCATATTTTTAGTTAAATTACTGTCAAATTACTCGTATATCATATGCCAACCTAAAAGATGTAAATTTCTGTTAATTGAGATTTAAAGTCGTACGACATACTAGTGACTATTTTTGTTAGAAAAAGAATTAAAGTAGGTAATTTATTATTCTGACCATATTTCTTTGTGTGTTTATTATATAAATTATTTTGTCTGCGTATATGTATGCCTCGAACCTACAATTAATGTATGTAAAATCGGTTTTTGGTAAAAAAATTCGCAGCGTCCTGTAGAATTTGTTAAATTTGTTATCATTATTAAGCGATCTGGAAATGCTACCGGAATCTTACATTTCGAAGATAGTTAGTTGGGAAATAAATGTTGTTCTGTGTATTAGAGTAGTTTTGTGATATTTGTGTATTAGTTTTGGAGTGCACCATAATTTATTTCTACAAAGAACTACAAAGTGAGGCAGCAGCACATGTTTGGTCCCCAAATGTATCTTCCCTGTTAGTACTTAAATCGAACTTTGGAATCTCTAAATATTTTCAAAATAATCTAATGCAGTAAGAGCAATAAGGATTCAACAAAAGTCTTAATTATTTTTTATCTGTAAACGATAACCAACATTTGTTATATTGGAGAGAAATGATTTCTTTGTATTACATGACCGAAAAAACTTTAAACTATGTGTCAGCTTTTCTTACAGTTTTCAGACGTATGTAGTATTACTACTTAACCTAAACATGCAAATCGTTCTAATTTAGGAATACATACATATATATATATATATATATATATATAT